>AP028428.1:22115100-22298373 GCA_036509395.1 Antheraea yamamai | reverse complement strand
GCCGCCTCCTCCCGCCCTGCTCTCCCTTTGGCGGAGAGGGCCACTTCAGGATCTGCCTCGCGGGCCCTCTCCGCCTCCTCCTTCTGCGAGATGACGTCCTCGCAGAAGGAGGACATCGCTCGCCACGCCGGTTCGCTGCCGAGCATGGCCGAGACCACGCTCGGCAGCGACAAGTCAGGAGCCTGACCGCCGCCGCCAGAGTGCGGCGCTGCTCCCCCCACGCAGCACACTCAGACAGAGTGCGCTGTCCGGTATCTTCGTCAGCGCCGCACTCGTGACAGGCGGCGGTCGGCTCCCTGCGTGCGATCCGGTGCAGGTACCACCCGAAACAACCGTGTCCGGTGAGTACCTGCACCAGCCGAAACGTCAGGAACTCCCACTCCCGATCCCAACCACGCCCTGCATACTGGGCGGACGGCGTCTACGGTATACCGCCCGAAACGCTCGTCCGCCAGGTCCTGCTGCCATCTTTCGACGGCGTCTCCTCGGAGACGCCGTCTCTCCGCCTCAATTTCCCTGGGAGCCGGAGGCTCCCCCCTTCTGTTTCTCGCCGCCGTGAATTTGGTACACGGCGGCGAGAACTCCTGCCTCCAGCTCCCAGGGTAGGGAGCCGGCGAGCGCGAAGGCCGCCGCCGAGGACACCGTCCGGTACCCCCGGATCGCCCTCAGTGCCACCGTGCGCTGCGCATTACGCAGCGCGCGCACGTTGGCGGCACCGAGGGCGTCGGCCCAGACTGGTGCCCCGTAGGCGGCCATCGCCCGCACGACTCCCATGTAGAGTCGGCGAACCCCGCACCCGGCCCCCCTATGTCGGGGAGCAACCGGCCGAGTGCCGCCGCCGCCCCAGCAATTCGCGGTCCGAGCCCCGCGAAATGGGGCTCGAACCGCCAGCGCCCGTCCAGGGCGAGGCCCAGATATTTCATCTGGGTCCCCACCCTGATCCGGGCGCCCTCCACCACCAATGTGGGCCCCAGGCGGCGGCCCCCGCCGAGGCCCATGGGAAAGTAGGGCCTCGGTCTTCTCGCAGGGCCACCCTGAGGCCCAACCTCTTATGCGCCTGACCACGAGGGTTGTGGCCATCGTGGCCAGGCGCTCAACCTCCCTCCACCCCCCCCCCCTGGGCTACGACTAGGGTGTCGTCCGCGTAACATATGGCGCCTCCCATGTGGGAGCACGCCGCGGAGCACCCAGTCGTAGCCCATGTTCCACAGGAGCGGCCCCAGTGCCGACCCCTGTGGAACCCCTCGCCGTGTGGCCCGCCGACCATACGGCCGTCGCCGTCGACATAGGCGACCTCCCTGCCCTCCAGCTCGATACCGCCCGCAGGGACGGGGGCACTCCGAATATCGGAGCGCCTCCCGTATGACGCCATGCGGCAGGGTGTTGAAGGCGTTGGCGATGTCGAGTGACACCGCCAGAACCCTCTCCCCTTGGGAGGTCGCATCTGCCGACAGCGACTTCAGGAGGCACAGGGCGTCCACTGTCGAACGCCCTGTCCGGGAAGCCATACTGCGCGTCCGCCAGATTCGGCGCCCCCACAAAACGGTCTGTCGGTACACCGTGGGGTTTTAGTCCGTGCGAGTCGGACATAACCCACTCTCTCCCCCGGGAGGGTAGGTATCCATAAGGGATTTCCCCACGTTAAAAAAAAAAAAAAAAAAAAAAGGGTTATCATCAGCAACATATTTGGAACCTTAACCCACCATATAACTACCTCAGTGCTCACTTATACAGTATCAGGAACTAATGAAACAATGACTTAAAGATGTTATTATAATGATAAAATATGCCCATATTGTCAATAAGTAATACGTTTATGATCTATTAGAAAGAACCTTTCTGTCTTCAAAATTACTATTAATGATTATAATGTTGAATTGAAAACAATGAATGAGCTGACGTCTTGAAATCTTGCATAAATATAAATCAAGATATGATACTTTATATCTGTCTAAGCAGTTTTTAACATTCAACAATTTAAATAGTGCTCATTGAACTCGATGCAATAGTCTTATATGTTACTATTGTTATTGAGTTATGTAGACGAAAGCGCGGTAATTTAAATCAAATGGCCGCCAAAATAACCAAAATGACAATATAATTCAAATTACATACATAGATACAGATATATGAATTTCAATTATATTTATTCTTGCAGTCCAGTACAACGCATGTTTACACGCATGTTTACAGTGAACAACATATTTTTTGCTAAATTTCATGCAGACCAAGTCACAGGTTACAGCTAGTCTAAAATAGAATAACCTAAATTACTTCCTATAAGATCAGCTATCTGCCGGTGAAAGTACCGTAAAAATCGGTCGAACTGTTTTGGAGATAGCACTGCGGGCGAAGCCACAGTTAACAGCTAATCTAAATTAAAATAGACTAAATTACTTCCTATAATGTCCGCTATCTGCCGTTGCAAGTCCCGTAAAAATCGGTTAAACCGTTTCCGAGATAGCACTGCGAATGAAGCCATGGTTAACAGCTAGTCCAAATTAAAATATACTAAATTACTTCTTATAATGCCCGCTATCTGCCGGTGAAATTCCCGTAAAAATCGGTTGAACTGTTTCGGAGATAGCACTGCGGGCGAAACCACGGTTAACAGCTAGTCTAAATTAAAAAGACTAAATTATTTCTTATAATTTCCGCTATCTGCCGGTGCAAGTCCCGTAAAAATCGGTCGAACCGTTTCGGAAATAGCACTGCGGGCGAGGCCACGGTTAACAGCCAGTCTAAATTAAAAAAGACTAAATTACTTGTTATGATGTCTTCTATCTGCAGGTGAAAATTTTGTGAAAATCAGTCTAACCGTTTTGGAGTTAGTATTGCGGACGAAGCCGAGGTTAATAGCTAGTCTAATTTAAAGTAGCCTTATTAACCCGTTGTAATTTCAGCTATCTGCCAATGAAATTCCTGTCAAAATCGGTCCAGCCATTTCGGAGATTACCCGGAACAAACAGACAGACCGACGAAAATTTTAAAAATTGCATTTTTGTTATCAGTAGCGTGTATACTTCCATATCCAATCAGTATTTTTTTTTATATTTTGATATTACATACAGACACTTCAATCTAATTATATGTATAGAAGACCGATAACCATGATTTGTATTTTCTTAGTTGTTTTTTGACAACCAATGGTTATTACTGTCATTGTCAAAAGATAATGATATTACAAGTGTCTTGTGATACTTCAATATTCTAACAAGATAGTGGTTCCATTGTTAGAACTTTCCAAGGAATATTACAAAATATAGAGTCAAATAATAGAAGATTATGAATAAAATATAAAAATAAACCAGTAAATGACAGAGATCCCGCCAAAAACTCCCATGCTTTGTTTGACCTGATACTGTATAACTATTGTGGCATCTAGCATAATATCTGTGCTTTGATTACTGTGTACAAATAGATGAGAATAACAACACGGCACATCAATAATGAGATCGGGCTCGTATACAGAGGGAGGGATAATTGGGATTTATCCCCCCCACCGAAAACTGACGGTACATAAAATAAACGGGATAATAAGCAATTTTGTACAGAGTTCACATAGTTGTTTCAATGTTTGTCCCCCCCAACCAAAAGTTTGGTTACGTGCCTGAATGAGATGTCACAAAAATTCTCTAGAAAGTTCTGAGAAACGGGTCACCATTTCGTAATACTGCAATCATTAGAAGACGCTTGATAATGACAGTAGGTAATAATCTTCAATAGTTAGGATCAGCTGCTAAATTATAATTATTGTTGTTTGTTGTTATGGTATTTTTGGGAAAATTTTGAGTTATTAGCTATGGTATAATTGACAAAAAATGAAATGTTCTTTTTGGACAAATGACGTAACGGGGAGGGTATTTTGATTCCAATAATTGAATATCAATATTTCAATACTATTGACTTCAATATTCAGGATGAGTAACACGATATTTTTTCCAAATGTTATAATATAAACATCTTATATATTCCTATACTTGTAAGGAAGTAATGGCAGGCTTTAGAGGTGATGGACGATAGGACACAGGCATGTCTGTCGATTTGGCAGTGTCAACTGCACAGGCCCATGTGGTGGAGGCGCGTTGTGCCTATGCGACTTCCACAGTTCTTTAGGAGGTTCTAACATCTTGGCCCCTCAGACCATAGTCGATGTCCCTTACAAGGAGCCAACACCTGTAGGGGAAGCAAACGTAGTGCCGGTAAGGCATTATAGGGTTTTAGTCCGTGCGAATCGGCCATAACCCATCCTCAACTGCCCGGCGGGATGTGTATCCGTTACGGATCGTCACGTGTAAAAAAAGGATTTAAAGGTGATGGTAATGATTGTTTTGCTGTCTACGGCTAGACACAGACATATATATCCCAAGAACTGGCTCTCAAGTACAACTGACGAACAGTAGTAGCTGGCCAGTCGGGCTTAGAAATAAATCCCATTACAATCTTGTACAATGCAGTCCCCTTGTCGTTTCGTCTGAATCAGTTATTCACTGTAATAATACAAGTGCTTGTACGTAATAATATTATCATTCAGAGTCCATTGTTGCGCGGTCAACGGCGAGTTATTTCATATTGTTGTGATATGCGCGCGCGCAGCAATTTCCATGAATCGTCATTCGTATTGATTTCGATTAATTAGCTCAGGTATTTCTTTTCATATAAAAATGATTTTATAATACGAGGAGTATACGGAAATCTAAATCTGTAGGAGAAACTATTTTAGAAATTAAACTAGGATACATTTCATATAATGAAATTATGATGTCAAAATAAAGCTTATTACATTTATGAGTCAAATAATATGATGTATGAATAAAATCTACTAATTACATGACAGACTAAGATCCCGCTAAAAACTCTAAAAAAAATCTTAGCTCTCTGTTTATTTTCTTCGTCAAAATGAAACATAGAACTTCCATTACATTATAAAGTTTAGAATCAAAACAGCAAAAAGGTTCAACATAAATGAGGTTTTATCTATATCTTTCTATACATATAACAAGAACTAGCTTTTACCCGCGGCTCCGCACGCGCTTTTTTAAAATGTATCAAAAAATGTAAAATTATGAGTAGATGTTGTACATTATAGAGATGCTTTTTCAAAAACATTTGTATGTACGACACGCACGCCATTTACTGTAAAATGTAACGTGTACATTAGAAATGTAAATAATAATGCTTTTTCAAAAACTAACTAACTAAACTAACTTTTGTAAAATGTAACGTGTAAACGTGTTAAATTTTTTATTATATAGATCTAATATACCCGCATTGTCGATGTAATTAAGTTAGTCTTATACGTTGCTATAATCACTGAGTTATGTAGATGCAAGCGTGGTAAATAAATCAAAATGGCCGCCAAATTGACCAAAAAGATAATATAATTTTAATTACATACAAACATATTCTCTTTCAATTATCTATCTTCCATATCTTCTATATTCCATAGTCTATAGTCCAGTAAAGCACACGTCTCACTTGCAATACAATAAACAACATATTTTTAATAAATTTTACATGGACGAATGCACGGGTAACAGTTCAACAAATAAAATAGAATACATATGTCAACCGCTATAATTTCGCATATCTGCCAGTAAAATTCCCGTTAACATAGGTCCAGCCATTTCGGACATAACCCGGAACAAACCAACAAAATATAAAATACCAACAATATTTAAAAAAATATTTTTTGTTCCTTGTAGCCAAATCCAATCACCAAAAAGTTGTTATTTTAATTTCAGATACACACACTTTATTTTTATAATACGTAGTAGATTACAAATAACAAATTGGAAACAAAACAAACGTAGAATAAACATGTTGAATAGAAACACAAAATAAACTTTAAAAATGTTTGCGATAGAAAGTTACCACGTTACCATGGCAACGTATATAATACTAACGCTAACACGCAGTGAAAGCAACCAAAACGAAAAAAATGCCCGATTTTGAAACATTCTTCATTGGCGCTCCACTCCTATTGGTCTTAGCGTGATGATATATAGCCTATAGCCTTCCTCGGTAAATGAGCTATCTAAAACTGAAAGATTTTTTGAAATCAGACCAGTAGTTCTTGAGATTAGCGCGTTCAACCAAACAAACAAACAAACTCTTCAGCTTTATATATTAGTATAGATGTAAATCTAACGTGTCTGTACTTTTTAGATTTTTGTGAAAAAAATTGTTGCAGGGAATAATTAATAAAATACATTTCAATGATTTTTAGATATGTCTTAGCATATCCTTGAGTAACATTTAGTCTTGGTTTCATTCAAATCGGTTCACTCTGTCATAAGTTATTATAATCTTGATGACGACGCGACTTAAGTACGAGAGAAAAGTAGATAAATAAATGGACTTAATACATTCAGATGATTTTATCAGTCACTGTTTTAGGTACCACGCGGACGGATTTGCGGGCATAGCTGGTAATTGATAACATAAGTCTTATGCCAAGATATATTAGTTTCATAAATGAAAATTACCAATTTTGATATCATCTAAATAACCCCGTAATACCCAATTTAAATGACATTTACATTGATTGTACGTTGAATGACAACGTATCGAACCTCATTTTATAGTTATCCATCCTCCTTTGATCCATCCACGGTATAGAAAACTTAAATGATTGTCTTTGCCAATACTACAACTTAATAATTTTGATACTAGATATATAGTTATACAACATAGCGATTTATTTGGCAGCGGATCGAATCGAAAGTATGTTACGTAAAGTTAGGTTAGTGGGTATGTCTAATTGTTATTCTCGTTCAATATGGTATAGTATTGCGTGTCGTGGTAGTGGCCTACAATGCGATTTTTATGCTTTTGTGACGTAAGAAATCATACGTCATCATGGTTGGCGTTGTTTAGTAATTTACAAGCATCAATACAGAAGTACATAGATGACGCGTGTCGAACAAAATTGATTAAAATTGTGTCCCAGATTAGAAACAAAAAATTATATATTCATAGAAAATTGCCTGTTACGGTCGATTTCAATTTTACACGGTTATCTATAGGCGTTATTGCGTATGCAAAAGAGACAACGAATATGCCAGTGGAAGATTTGTAACTTTATAGAGAATTATAATTTGTAATAGTGTTCGGTTTTATAACAAAGTCCCAAAGCACATTACCAATTTGCCGGATAGTGAGTTCAAGCACCATATCAAGTAGATTTTAATGTTTATAGGGTGGTTCAATATGTGAACGATGGTTACGTTTGGAATTGAAACCCCCTCTGTGTATCCATCAAAAACGAATGTAACTATCTATGTTTGTAAAAATATATATCATCCTTACATATTATAAAACAGAGTCCTCTGCCACGTCTGTCTGCCTGTTTGATCGAGATAAACTCATAAAGTACTTAACGGATTTTAATGCGGTTTTCAACAGTAGATAAAGTGATTACTGAACAAAACTTAGGCATGTAATTTGTGAAGTTTTTTTTATATTATCAGTCTGCAGGGCTCGCCAGTGAAAAGATCACCCAGATCGAGTTTCTTGCCGATTCTTCTCGATGAGTGGATAGTTTTTCCGAACCGATGGTAGCTTTGACGTCATAAACGCCTTCTCAGAGCCCAAATTGAATAAAGTATTTTTGATTTTGATTTTTTGTTTGATAACGCATTTTATGTTTTGTAATAAACTTAGTTCGGACGTTTTAAAGTATCGAACCAAGTATATCTACTACTAATAATAATAACCCAGTAATGTGATTCATAAACAATAGATTAATGGTTGAAGATCGCCGTTCATCGTTGAATATTCAAAGGATGTCAGCATATCACAATATGAGTAAATAAAACGCTGATTATTCAGCCAATAAGTAAAAACTGCCCGGTAAATTTAGCGCTCGGTCAAGCGTTCTAAACCGTAAACAAATTACTTCCGATTCCCTATTTCCTGTCATTAGATTTTTTTTAGACTGCGGAAATATTTCCGAGGTCGAAATGGCAAAAAGTGTTTATTTGGACGACACAATTAGAATATTATATTGTTTTTCAATTAACAAGCCTCGAAACTTTACGCTGCGTGAAACAGAAACCGCAATACATTTTTTTATATCTATTTTGGTCCCTACACACATCAGGCCAGAATGTAGAGTTACCGATAGGTTCAATGTTAATATAAGCTTGCAACAGAGATTAATTTATCCCTTACTTTTTTATATCTTTTATGGATGTACTAACAACAGTACGCAGTGACAGAATAATTGAAGAGTAAGTTAGCAAGGTATAGGTATGTCATGAATAGTGATAAAAGTCGCATAACCTGTGTTACGTATAAAGATGGATGGATGTGAGACTAGAAGGCCGAAAATATAGAGGTGGATGGATATAGGACTGGAGGAAGACCGAGAAAGTCATGGATGGGTTGTGGAAAGAATGATTACTTTACATGAAGTATTACTTTACATGTTGTATTGTGGTAAAATGTAAAGGACACATGTTTAAATTCTTGTATACCACATGAAACTTAAGTCCAAAGAATTCTTAAAACGATTACCTTTCAAAATTTGTTGTATAGATACATACAGTGTAGTAATTTTTATTATTCAGTAACAATCGAAAAAGAGACGAAACGCCAAGAGTAAATGAACTTCATTATCACATCAGTTTGTAAGAAGCGCACTATAGGATCATAGGCCTATTCCCGTAGGAACGTGTCGGCATAATTACCACGCCAACCATGTTGGCGAGTTCACACTCCGAGATATCCACACTTCTATATTTTCGTACGTACGATGGCATTACAAGAATGTTTCTCAGGTTCAGAATTGCTCAGAATATTTCTCACGATGTTTTCCTTCATCGTCAATCAATAGTGTTAGCAGTTTAAATTAGTAAATGTAGGGGAATTCCGACAGATTCGTTGATACATACCGGGGTCCAAACCTGTGGATATCGAATTGACTTTTTCTACCAAGATTTTAAATGGAATGCTCCTATATACTTAGTGACCTATTTTCTATTTGAGAGAGGCTATATTAAAGAGTATAAAAGTAATTAAAATAATCGTGTGCGCCTGATAAATATATATAGCAAATATACATTAATTTACATTAGCCAAGACAATTTGTTTAGGCATTTCATACTGTACTATAATATAGAATTTTGTATGCCAGAATATTTACGATAAAGTTTGGTAAGCGTCAAGTATCTACTTAAGTATTTTATCAAGACTCTCATGGTTAGATGATAATCTTGGCCTATTTCCTATGACCCTGATAATGTCGTTGGGCTGGCAAGGTTACTTCACATTGCGCATACAGCGGCCCTATATTAGGGCACTACAGACTAGAGACTGATAAGAAAATGTGATTGGAATTAATTAATATTGTCCTTACGTATCATTATATTCTGATTTTAATCTCAACTCTCTCTGATATTAATTTGAACTGAAATTTATTTATGTACAAATTTTAGCTCATTGTATTAGGAGAGCTTATGATTTAAGTATGTATTTAGTAAACACATTTTGGATGTAAGCAAAAGAAATTATTTAAAAATAATGAAATTCTCTATATTAGTATTCATGTTTGATATAGAAAACTTAGCGTACGATTATTTAAAATTTTAGTAATATCAGGATGATATACAATAAAATTTCACAATAATCTATACACAAAATAAAAATGTAAATTCAACGTATCTGTACTTTTTAGATTTTTGTAAATAAAATTATTGTAATTGACTAATAATACGAAATTAAATTAGTAATGACTACCTGTCTGTCTGTTTGTTGGTGCACGTATTACCGCTAAAGTACTACCTACATGTGTAATAAAACATAAAGAACATTATAAAGTGTATCCTCGAGTAACATTTAGTATTTGTTTCATTAAAATCAATTCAATTTATCAAAATTTATTGTAATTTGAATGACGGTGCGAGTTAGGTACCAAAGAAAAGTAGGTAAAGGTAATGAAAGATAATAAAAGCAGACAGAGCTGCGGGTATCAACTAGTATACAATAAAATAGTAAACAAACCAATGTTAATTTTATAACGACAATACAAAAATACACAAAGGAACGCGTACAGCAGTTTTTAAGAACAGTCGTAATACAAACGATATTTTGTTATTTCCTCATGTAGGAGTTAAACAGACGGAACCCTATAAAAATAGCTGCAGTATACATCAATAAATTTATACTGCTCACGACATTAATGCAAGACAACCAACCGTCCAAAGGATTGGTAGGTAAAATAGACGGATAGTCCGCCGTACTCAGATCTTCATAAGTCTGCGCCTGAGGACGGAGGCACGTTAACAGATTTAAATAAGCCGTGTGTCCAGCTTGCAGAGCTGCAGCCACGTCACCGTCCGCGAATACATCAAGAGCACCCCACTCCAGGTGTTTTGGATTTCTTTCCCCAGTCAACTGTCTCAGCGCTACAAAATCTCCACACCGTGGCACAAAGATATCGCTAATATTAGTCTCTTTGTAATTCACCGGTGTAGCCGCTTCCTCACCAAACAGTTTCACTAGTTGCTCTAAAACGGCTTCTTTAGAATCCGAGTTATCATCATTTTCTCTTGTCATCAAAAACCCGATCAAAGTGGAATACCTTTCCGAACTACCAGTAGTAGATAATTTTGGCTTCTCCATCGCCCATATAACTGGACCATGCACACTTAGTATGTCACCACTATAGCCTTTGTCTCTCCAAAACCCTTCTTCGTATTGGACTAAAAACTTTTTCGCCCGTCCTTGTATCATAAAACTAGTCTTATCTACTTGATCTTCCGATAGCAGATGGTCTTCAAATTGAATTTTGCTCAGCTGATCGGGTCTTAAGGCCATAGCTAAAAGATTACACACGTAATTGTTCTCTCCCTTCATTGTTTTCAAGATCACCTGCTTGGTGGAATACGTGCGGATTTCTTTTATTGATTTCGCTGGCATAGTGATGTCGGCTACGCTTTGCTGAAGCTTGGCTG
This sequence comes from Antheraea yamamai, assembly GCA_036509395.1. Taxonomy (NCBI): domain Eukaryota; kingdom Metazoa; phylum Arthropoda; class Insecta; order Lepidoptera; family Saturniidae; genus Antheraea; species Antheraea yamamai. The sequence goes on along the minus strand of AP028428.1, from coordinate 22,287,415 downwards.
CTAACCGTTTCCTGCAGTAACCCAAAAGTTTTTCGCGGAACCTCGTATTGTCTCCATCAAGCTGGTTCCTCGAACTGCTTGTTCTGTAACACTGATGTAGGTAGAACATAACTGATACAACATTTGCTGGAGCTCCGCATACCAGTCTCACAGTTATCCGCATTATTTCCCTAGAAGTCGGAAAGAGTAGTGCTCCTCGTATATGCTGGGCCATGTTTGTTTGATCATAGTACAGTAGTTTCCTCTTTTCAGCCTTCGTATCAGCTTTCGCAGTTAGAAACAAATCTTTCATACACGTGTCCAGAAAGTTCTGGTATTGATTCAGTTCAAACCTTTCCAAATAACTAAGATAATCGAAGTCATGAAAATCCGTCAGGCATTCCACAGTTTCTCCGTTTCGATGCTGGAATAGTTTATTCAATGGTGTTTTAACTTTCTCGGGAGCGAATATTACATCTGGTAAGGGCATATTGAATTCCCTAGTAAATTTTGTAAGGTAATAGCGCGCAACGTTGTCGATAAGTTCCTTGCTCGGTTCGCGATAATGTTTTGATTCTGCTTCGGTGTCCGCGTCGTGTTGAAATGCTACATTGAATTTGGAAACTTTACGTGGTGGTGACGCTAGATCTAGAACAACAATGTCCATTGAATTTCCGAAAGTGGATTTCAATTTGTGCGCGGTTACAATACCTGGTAATGTGCATCCTAGTATAATGACATCTGCCTTTATTGGTTTCCCACGGAACTGATTTTGTTTGCGAACCATATTGTACCATATATATTATAATACAAAATTAAATAATATATCAAACAAAAATAATAAGAGATATATGTAATGATTTTATGACATGCTTTACTTGTCAAAGTATGATTTATTTACCAAATATGAATAATTTTTTCGGTGAATTTATTTTTTCAGCCATTGACTCACTTTAAGGAAATTGCAACAAATCTATTTGTTTAGATTTATTTTATTATATGTGGGACAATTTTTATTAAATATAAAGAAAATTAAAAATGTCTGTTATCATGTTACATAATAATAATAATTAATTGGGTAGAGCTAGGCCGAACGCATTATCTATTTAGTTATGACTAGCTTTTGCCCGCGACTTCGTCCGCGTGGAATAGTTACTTTGATCTAACGCTAAAAAGCAGCGTAAGATCTCAAAAGATAAAAAACGATTTTGAAATACTCTTAATTGGTGCTTCACTCCCACTGGTTTTAGCATGCTGATATATAACCAATAGCTTTCCTCAATAAATGAGCTATCTAACACTGAAGGATTCCTTCCTGAGATTAGCGCGTTGAACCAAATTAGTTAAAGATTAGTTAAGCTCGTGCTTAACTCGAGCCGTCATTCAAATTACAATAACTTATGGTAGAGGAGACCGATTTTAATGAAACAAAGACTAACTCACTCTCGAAGATATGATTTATGATATGAGGTTTTATTGTGAACCCAGTACTTCAGCAGTGATGCGTGTTCAAACAAACAGACAGACAGACAGATAGAAAGACAGACAGACATTTCTAAAAATGGTTGAAATGTATTATATTATTTACTAGCGGACCCGGCAGACGTTGTCCCGCCCTGATTGTAAAAAGATTCTTGACAAATTATATACCAAAACGTTCGTCATGAATCACTTTATCTACTGGTGAAAACCGCTTGAAAATCCGTTCAGTAGTTTTTGAGTTTATCGCGAACAGACAGACAGACAGACGCGGTAGGGGACTTTGTTTTATACTATGTAATGATAATGATTCTTAGACATCTGAAATAATTTTATTCACAAAAATCGAAAATGTGCAGACATAGATTTACATTCTTATTGTATGTATAGATATAGACCTAGTTTTCCTTTCAATATCACAATATTTTATACAAACAATAGAATAAATTAATTTCAAATGATGTTTCACAATTTTTAACCAGAAATACAATTTTTACGAACATGACCTTAACGCCATCGCGATACGAATTATCAGTTATCAGTGAATAACATTAAATATTTGAAGCGAAGATTATCTTGAATGTCTGTGCTTGAAAAGAACATCAAAAGACATATGCCCGAATCCCATTATGATCTAAGAAACTCGGTGAAGGAAATCAGATCGTGTTAAGACATTGTTATTATCGCGCTAACTACTATGATAAATTTGGTCAGATATTTTTGTCTTCTAGTCCTCCACACTCGAAAACTTTTGCTATACAAGTATACCTTGTCGTATCGGTGATTCAATAGACACGTAACAGTCCTATATAAATTCTGGTATACAGCCAAAGAAACTCGGAACTAGTGGTGGTATCTTGCCTGATTTAATTATATGGTATAGAACTCATCACAATTATTATTGTCGTGTACCAAGTTTCAATATTAACAAGTGAAAATCAATTTAATGATTCTTGTTATCGTGGGATTTTAGATCTAAGTAACATGTTCCATTTGTAGTCGATAGATGGAGTTAAACCAATATGTTAACCTTGATACTCTTTTGTTCAATGAGGTTCGGTGTGTTATCATCTACATTTATTTATAAATATTACAAAATAAAGTAATATTCTTGTTTCAAAACCAAAATTAAAAATTCTTTATACAATTTAGGTCCTGAGTCTTATGAGCGTCAAAGCTACCATCTGTTTGAAAAAACAATCCAGTCATGGAAAAGAACCGGCAACAAACTCGATCGGATTTATCTTTTTATCATACATATATTTTTCCAGACACAAATTCGGTTTCGGCGATTGCATAAAGAAGGGCGTCATTTGTAGACGTCACCATCGTTCACATATTAATCCACCATATAATAGACCTTAGACATTAAAACCCGCTTGATATGTTGCTTGAACTTGCTATCCGGTAAATCGGTAACATACTTTGGGACTTTGTTATAAAACCTAACACTATTTTACATAAAAAAATGTTACTGGTCTTAGTGAACCTGAAACACGGAATAATCAATTTGTTATTGCACCTATTTAAATTATGTCGGTCTTTTATTAAGTCCAGCATGTTTTACCCGCTTGACATGACGCTTGAAGTAGTTTGCCTATGTGTTCCCTTAGTCATTCTGAACTACGAATCGGACTTTTATACATTTTCACAATCATTTATAGAATTTATTCCCAAAAGTTAACGTATACAATACATGTATACTATAATATGTTTATATGCATTTATTTCTATAGATTACCTACAAATGTTGGAATAATGATTGACACTTGATGAAAACTAAACTGTTTAATTAATCATGACTTATTTCGAACGATTGTTACGCGCAAGTGTTATGAGATGACTCACCTCACTGTACCAACTACCAACATGGTAATGACCTCATAATGTCAGGGTCGAATCCAATGACGGATTATCTAACCGTAAACTAAACAAACTTGTAATTTTTATACGGGTTATATTACCGCTCACATCTATTAGGATATTTTTGTTCCATGAATTGAGAAGGAAGAGGATTTTGAAACGATGTTGGCTTAGTTGATAACTCGTTTGGACACCGAATCCTAGCATCTGAGTTGGAGCTTTCCATGAAAAAAACGTGATGATATCATAGGATTATGGTAGGGCGTTATCTAAGTCCACCTGGGTAAATACAACCCTTGAGTTGTAAAACTGTCGCCAAGCACCTGTTGGTGTGTTCCGTCACGCGCATTTGAGGGCCAGCCCTCTTTAGGTTTAGCGTGCTTATCAACTTGGAGCACGTCGTTATTTAACATCATGTGAGATTGCGGTGAAACTCTAAACCTATAAAAAACGAAAAACATATATTTTCATAACAATTATAAAAGTGATTAGCTTATCAGATCTGTCCTGGCTTTATACCGGAGCAGTCTACGTATCTACTGCACCAGGCAAAGCTGGGGCCTACTACTAGATTGATATTCGTGATATCATGATTCCGGATCCCGTTACGCCAAAGTATGTCAGCTTCTCTAACTATAATTTATTATGGTTTTGATTATTTTATAATTTTTATTATTCCAATAATATTTTTTATTAGATTATAGTAATTAAGCTTACAAAAATTTTTTGTAGATATATATATCTCGAAAACCATTAAAACTTGCCGCTACGTGTACTTATGTGTTGGATTTGACATCTTGTTGATAAATTTAGTCGGTCACTATCGTCCATTTCCTTCCAGCCTATAATATATTCTATAATTAATTTTTTTTAAGGCTCTTCTAATAACTTTTGTGTTCAAACGGCACACACGTTGATAATTTATGAAGTTTCATAATATATTCTTCCTCATAAAAATAATTATCTACATCACTACATATTATAAAACAAAGTCCTCCGCCACGCCTATCTGTCTGTCTGTTCGCGCTAAACTCAAAAACTACTGAACGGATTTTCATGAAATTTTCACCAATAGATAAAATGATTCAAGAGGACAGGTTAGCTATATAATTTGGCAATTTTTTTATTATTATCAGAGCGGGACAACATCCGCCGGGCCCGCTAGTATGATATAAATCAAACTACCTACATAAAACATATCTATTTGATAAGTTGTATAATATTTCAATTTAAACAATTAGATAATCTGCTATCATACGAAGAGTTAGTCGGACTCGCAGAGGTCAATACCACGGTGGGTATAACGTGACTACTTAACTGTAATAACAGCCACTTACAATTAATACTCATAATTTTCATAAAGTTACGTGGCCGTGTAGTGCTATATACCGAGTTACCTCATGACTTCGCTGTAATATAAACTCTATTCACAATGCATAGAAGGATAGGATAATTGTGATGCGTATACGAAAAATGAATTCGGATTGGTATTTTGTACAGGCAATTAGGAAATACGTTCCAAGATTTAAAAAAATGTCAATAACAACTTCGAAATCATTTCATCAAATTCATATGATTATAAAGGCCCACCCATTTATTATCGTGGCTTATATTAAAAGGCCGTAGCGACATGCAGCACTTTTGTAACTCGAAACTCTTTTTCAAAGGATAGTTAGGCTTAAACACAATTTTACATTTTTTTAATCCGTGAATAGGGAGAATCAACTGCAGATATTTTGAGTGGTATGAAATGCTAATTTCGTAATGGTAGACATAATATTTATTTTATAGCCACAGATAGAAAACTTAGCACGTGTTTTAATGGGTGCTAATGAATTTTCGTCAACACTGATGATCGATGGTTTACGAAAGCATACTCTGTAGCTTAGCCATTCTGACAAATATTCAAGTAGTTCTACAATTAAATTTGTCTTTCTATTTTAGATAGTTATTTGGTCAGCATTAAGACATTGAAAGACTGGTGTCAAGATCACAGTGCATATTATAGAGACAGTTCTTACATTGAAATTTAATAATGTTTTGGGAAACTTTGTTTTTATTTTGCATTTAACTCAATTTTCGAAATATTAATACTTCACGTGTTAAATAGAAACTATATATTACTCTATGAGATTTTGGTACTTCACAATGTTTTTTTTTTCGAATTGACAACGCTATTGGCCTGACAGGACTTCACAGCTTCACCGGACTACTAAGGCGAGTGCTTAAGGCACTTCGCGCAACAACCTTAGAGATCCCAGAGTAACCGAACCTCGGCTTGGGCTGTTGCCTTGGATGCAAAACCGCGACTCTGTCTAAGCTAAACTAATCTAGTTTCATTCATATAAGAAATCGTGAGACACACATATGTACCGGCATGTAAGCCTGTGTATAATTATGCTCGTATTTGGGTATGTCATGGTGCTCGTTTTAAAGTCGTACAGTTATACGAACTCATGTCTGTGATTATTCAGTAAAATAATCTACGCGTCGATTCTTTCTTTTACAGTTGTCAATTTGTTTGATATTAAGGCAAAGACAATGCTACGATATCATTTATGATTTGTTTCTTCTTGCCACTAATGTATTGTCGTAAAGTTCCTTTGTCTGGGCGAAAGATATTCTTCTCTGCATATATCACTTTAACAGCGTAGATAATGTAACACTGCAGTGAAAATACATTAGTAATAATAATATGTGTACAAACTTTATAAAGTGACATTTATTTCAATTTTTTTTTTGCGTTATTGAAATAATTCCACAACATAGTTTAAATATAATATAAAAGTTGTTTATTGTTACTTTATCACAAGACGGCTAATTCTAGACACCACCATCGTTCACGTGATGATGAATCTTAATAATAATCATTTTTATTAAGATATAAATAATATTTTAAGGTTTTAAAGATGTATCAGCAGTATAGCATACAAAGATAAATTGCAACTTTACGCTAGGTAATATACCGATTAATTTGATTATTAATTTGTAAGGATTTAATTTAATTATAACTAGCCACCACCCACGACTTCGTTTGCGTTTGTATCATTAAAATAATAATACCATACATTATATTTTTTATTAATTATTAAAGATTAATAACTCACTCACAAAACTTTTTCTTTTATGATATTAATAGTATTCATTCGATTTTTTATATGTCAACGCGCAGTTAACAGTAATGCAGTCTACATTATATGAAATGGTCACTGTAATTTATAACTATGTATGAGATACCTGAAAAGTACCGCAATAATAGGAACAATCAAATTTGGTACATGTCTGTATGTAAATAGGCATGGGAAGACGGTTAAGAACATCTCCCTCATCGGTTTAACAACCGATTCTCTTCATTCTTTTTTTACTGACAAAGATTTTTTTTATAAAAAAAAAAATGACAAAGTTTTTGTTTTCGAATTGACTACGCGCTATTGGTCTGACGGGCTTTCACAGATTCACCAGACTGAAAAACTCCCATCGCTAGGTTTTGAACCGATGTCTTTGGCCCGTATAATGAACAATGAAGGTTATAATTTAGCTACGGCAACTTAAAACTTCAACGGTTGGTGGAAATCGAACGATGGTCAACAAACTGTAAACAGCCACTGCCCAGATTGCGCTATACGTCTTAAAGGCCAATGTCTTTTTTCTTTCTCTATGGTCGAACTTTAACCACTGGCCGAGCACTCGTATTAATAATTGCATCCTTAGAATCGATACCGTAGCCTGATAAACATTTGTAGCCTAGCAGCATCAACATCAATTAAACGTTTACTATGAGCATAACCGTTCACTAGATGATTAGAATAAACAACAGCTGATGCGCAGTAAAGGGCCGCAATAGACCAAGCGCTCTGTTTCACTCGCACTCGTTACTGTATACGCTCCTTGCTCTTCCAACTACTGCTCACTTTGAATGCGTCTGGAAAGATGATAGAAATAGTCCAGCTAGTATGTAAACATAGTATAATAGGCCCCCAAAAATTATATATAAAATTTAGGCTTTATAATATAACGTAAGTATAATTATAAATTATAATAGTTTAGGGGTGTCCGGCAGAGGGTTGTAACCAAACTAACTGTCTGGCAATGAGCAACGCGAGTTTTTATATTATTATGAATCAAATATAAAAAAAAATCAGTTTTATTTTATGATAAATTTGAGATGGAATTTTATACAACTTTGTTACCTGCCAAAGCCACCGCTGCCTCAGCTTCATGGATGGGGATCATTCTTACCTGTACTAGAGACACACATAGAAGAATTTTCAGCTTTTATTAAAATACGAAGGTCTGACACTCACGGGCTCTTGGACCATTGCTTCTCCTACATTACACAGACTCTCTCACTTTTAAGATTTCTCCATCACGTACAATATACGTTCATAAAGACCACAGATATTTTTTTATCGATAAAAATATAGAATTAGTCTGATATCTACCGATTATTTATTAATAGAAATTCGTCAGTAAAACGTTACGTACTCATTTCTTTGAGGTGTTTTGATGATTCCGATGATTCAACAGATCAGTCGTGACTATGATAAGAAATATTTGTAACAAACAGGAAAAACATGCGTTTCATTATGATATCTCAATATTTTTATCGTGAAATTTTGTGCATTCATCTTTAGTATGTTCTTTTTTGAAGTTGGATCATTTTCATGTGATTCCTGTAATTTTGTACATACTGGTTATCGTCCAGTGGTCTAAAGTCGAGCATAATAAAGGGTACAAAGTCTTTCCTTCACGTGTTAATATGTAATTATTATTATCTGTATTTCTTTTTCATTTTTTTAATTCATACAACTATATCGAATAGAGGTTTATAAATAACTTGTAGGTGGTAGAGCCACGCTACCGCTATCACTGGTTTCAGCATGAATGGAGTACCACCCGACCCACAGAAACATCAACGTGAAGTAACAGTGCTCGCATTGTTGCGTTTCGTTCGGTCAGTGAGAGCGCTGGAGAGGCTGGCAACGCACTTTCGACTCCCCTGGGGTTGTTAGTATCTATTAACGGCGGTGATCCCTTAAAATCAGCTGACCCGTCTATTCGTTTACCTCCTATAATATAAATCAATTTTATAAAAAAAGTCAAGACAGTCATGAATATTGCCGACAAAAGTGAATACTCAAAACAATGAAATAACTGTGTTCTCTTTTGAATTTTTAAATTAATTTCAGACTGATTAAATTTTTTTTAATTTTATAATTAGTATATTGAAATTATTAACATTAGTCTGGTTTTCACATCTATTGGTGCTCCGAACAATAATTATATACATTTTTATACAGTTTATTAATTGATCAAACATACGATGGACTGTAGAATCTCAATACAAAATATCAATGTTAGATGTACACAGGCCGTTATACTACGTGTCGATAGTCTGACGCAAACCGTGCAAGGACATTGCAGTCGGTCACGCTTACTACCATGTCGGTGACGCGAAAGCCTTTATGTCCTGCCAAAAATGCCGCTCAACGCGCCTAAAGAAGTTTCCACTTCAGAAACTTTTTTTCAAAATTATTATATTGAAACACAAAGAAAAGAAAATCGGTTAAGTAACAGAGAAGAAGCATGCACCTTACCTTTTTTGTCTCTGCATGTTTGTATATAAGATGTTCAGTACAATAGTATAAGGTAACATACATCAAGTGTACCAATCGGAATAATAGTAATCTGTAGTGAATGGGGTCGCGACTACTACACACTTGGTGATAAACCTGTCACAGTGATTCTATTATAAATTATCGCGTTTTGGTATTAAACGATGCCAATCCAAGCCACTGTGAGTTTTATTCAGACATCACTTCGACGATAGACTTTTTTTATACTACTACGGTGGCAAGTAAGCATGCGGGCCGCCTGATGGTAAGCGGTCACCGCAACCTATGGATGCTTGCAACATGAAGGGTGTTAAACGCGCGTTGCCGATCCTTTACAATTTACTCTCAGGAGCTCTGGCAACCTTACTCATCACAGCAACACAATGCTACAAAGAGTAGCATAAATTGACTGTGATTGTAAAATGGAGATCTCGCTATAACCTCCATCACTTGAACTGCGACTATTTCGTTGGCCTCCGTTGTGTTTGGATTGTATTGTGTTTAACATCAGGCACAATGTTGTCACAATGCCTTGCTACTATAAACAAAACTATATCTCTGTACCTGGAAGATATCGCCATAAACACGCACTGATACTTAAGACGAAGAAATAATTGAATAAGTGACTGTGGTCTTGTGCTGTTTTAGTTATTTTTAGATTGATGTATATTATTCTAATCACGTAAACAAAAATCTATTTAATACATTTCTTAAAACTAACTGCAACACATAACTTAATTCATTGGATCCTGGAAACATAACTCGTTGCACATGAATATACAATGGAACCTAGCTAAGTACTATAAAAGTGTTTTTGAAAATCCATATCCTAAAGGCATTAAATATGATGGGAAATCCCATCGCGTACAATATTAATCAAGGCTTGACCGGATGTAATTAATGCTTTTGGTTAAACCTAATTAAAACGATAAGATGTTGTGATTAAAAACCAATTATTTATTTAAGGTGTTTGAACGTCATGTATTTTTGTTATATGTACATATCCGTTAATACCTGGTAACTTTAAGATATTCATTATGAATAGAAAATATAAAAGTCGTGGTGGTCAAGTGGTTTCACCGGTGCAATATCAATCCGATGTCCTCAGGTTCGAATCCCGGCATGTATCAACGTATTTTTCAGAATTCGCGTGAATTTACTAATTTAAATTGGTAACACTATCAACTTACGGTGAAGGAAAACATCGTGAGGAAACCTGAACCGTTTGTGGGAAAAGATAAAACTGTGGATTTCTCCGAGTTTGAAATCGCCAATACGTCGTGGGCTGGCGTGTAGATTATGCCCATACCTTCCTCCGAGAAGAGGCCTATGACCCTGCAGTGGGTTTCAGACAGGCTGATGATGATGATACATAATAAGTTATTATGTATATCATTTTCAGCGGGGTGACAGAGTACCTGTACTTCACTATTACTCTACCATCAAACATATTATAAACCTTTCATAATGTCTCTGTTTCGATTTGTCTGCGAAGGGCTTGTAGGCCGTATTTCAATTGTGATTATTATCAGGATTTTATATCAATAAGTAGCCACTATTATTTTGAATAATACGTTATCCAGCGTCGCGTCGTCATTTGTCAATCTATAACAAAAAAATAAATAACATAATTCTGAATTTTGTGACGGGATTTTAGTCTGTCATGTAGTGAATTTAATATTTTATTCATAATTTTGTGTTATTTGACTCTATATGTTGTAATATTAGTGGTGTTTTACGTAATATGGTTCGGTTATTGTGCACAAGTGAGTTGGATGGGTAACAATACCAAGGAATATGGATTCTGAAATGCCACAAAAACTCCATAGAAAGTTCTAACAAGGCGACAAACATCGGAATTATTACAATACACTTGCAATATTATTACCAACCCACAATGGAAACAATAATGTAGAAAATTGGTTGCCAAAAATAAAATAAAAAACATCATTCTGTTTGGTATTTGTTACTTAAGTCTAGGTCAGGTTTTAACTATAATTGGGAAAGTCTCTGGCTCCCAGGGAAGTGCAGAACAGACGACAGAGGTCTCGGGAGGAGATGTTGGAGAAATGGAGACAGGACCAGGCGAACGCGCGTTATGGTCGATATACGATTGACGCCGTCCGCCCGGTCCTGTCAGAATGGTGTGGAAGTAGACGGGTTCCCTGTTGTTCCGGCTGGCACAGGTGCTGACCGGACACGGGTGCTTTGCTTGATTTTTGCACCGGATCGCGCGCAGTGAGCCAACCTCTGTATGTTACGAGTGCGGCGTTGACCCGGACATCACGCAGCACTCTCTGTCTGAGTGTACTACGTGGGAGGAGCAACGCCGCACTCTGACTGCAGCGAGTCTGTTTAGGATGTTGTAGCATCCTTCTGAGTCTTCTCGCAGTAGGTTATCTCGCGTAAGGAGGCGGCGAAGAGGGTCCCCGAGGAGGATCCTCTAAGCGGCCCTCACCGCCAACGGAGGTCTGATGGAAAAAAGGGTCGTTATGCTCGCTAAGATGAGTCGGGGTGCCCATCTTCCCATTGCATATGTCAGGCGGATGGAGGAGACGGCCGCTGTGTCCACGGTTGTCTCTTGACAAGTACGGGACCCAGCAGTGGCGTTTGTCTGACGCCGGACCAACCGCTGGGGCGGCACGATGAAGTCTGTAGAGATCTCGTGCCGCTCCAACTATAGGAGCGGATGTACATCGTGGAGTTTTAGTTTGTGCAAGTCGGACATAACCCAGGGAGGGCAATCATAAGGGATTTCCTCACGATAAAAAAAGGTTATGACTATAATCTCATTCGATTGTAAGTAACCGTATCATAATCTGAGATCAATAACATTTGAAGCCTATTAAGAGGACATCAAAAGACTTTTAATTGAAATTTAAATTCTAAAACTACCTTAAATATCGTAGACAGCCATCTTTATGAGTCCATCAATAGGTGCATCAGTTACTAACGCAGTGTACCGAAGAGTTAATGCTGTAACTTGCAACTGCGAACATATAATCTACTAATTTTTCCCCGTGGATTCGCAACTTATGTACGCAAGTTTTCATGATGATCGGTTGAGTCGTTGTAGTGTTGTGTGTAACAAACAAACAAAATCATTTACACATTTATAATATTAGTATGGATTAGGATAATCATACTAAATAATTTATTCGTACTTGTCTTCAAAATATGAACATATGTCGAAACATAAAAAAAAACTTGTTTTTCAGTTACATTTTATCAAATTCTCGTAACACTAGCAATGGATCTACTCCGTCACAAATGATAACAATTTTTTTTATACATTGATATATCGACGTTGTCGTATTACGTAATATCTTACTGCAATCTATAATATCATATGTTGGGAAGTACCGTTTTAGATTTAAATTAATTAAACAGACATAGTAATGTATTTGTTGATAAGAAATTATAAATATATTTGCACGAGACTCCGCGATAACTAAAGAAACTGATAAACATAATTATTTGTTATTACAATTATTTATAGCATACGATAGAAGATTCTCGAGTGAACTGCGCCTACAAAATCACGTATCTAGAAATGTTAGTTTTTTTTTAAGTTGGTAATATAATTGAATAAACGGAATATAATATAACCATCATATTGAGTAATACCAATTTAATTTTATTATGCAACAATATTACAACATATATTATATACAATATTATATACAAATCCGATTGCACATAACATATTTATAGGTGCAATGACGATATTTTCCTTGTTGTTATGGGCCGTTCAAGCATTGCAGAACTTCTGTAATTTGGGACCGCCCCCTCCCCCCTGGTCAGATTTATATAAGTATTTTTAAATCTGTTCTGGTTAAATATATAGATATTACTGACGTCATCACCGCACAGATCCCCAGCCTCTATGTCATCAGAAATAAGCAAAACAAACACTTCCACCTCCCATCAGTGCTTACGTAAGACTTGAATGGCCCCTTATGCTCCATAGTATAAAGATTACGATAGAAATACGTTAAAAACGTGTCATGTTTATACGTATGATTATTTTGTTACATGTTTACTGTTTTTCTGCGTAAATGTAAATGTGAAATTACAGTGACGCATACACCGACGACACTCACCGTGCCTATATTTACAAATACATTACAGATAACATTACAGCGAACCGAGCAACTTGAATATGGTAATGATCATATAATATTTCGAATTATAAATAGTAAGTTAATATATACAGCTATTCCATCGTATTACATTATGGAGACTGGTTATATGACGGATGTAGGTTTCGAACCACATTAAAATGTAAAAAGCGAATACTCCATCCTCCCATAAATAACGCCCAATAGAATTTAACTGAAACGGTATAATGTAACAAAATCAATTGCATAAAAAAATATTAATGGTGCTAGAATATAACATAATGACAAGTATACGGAAATGAGAAAATGGTAGCTTTAAAATGTACAATCATACTTGGTTACAACTTACAAGATATGTAATAAAATAATAATTATTTAAATCGTTAAATCAGTTTATAGTAATGTACACGATATGTCTACAGATAGTGGCGCCTTAACACATCCAGGCTGGAATAGGAGACGGCGCTACGGAGTGCGAAACGTGCGCCGGCGCACGTACGCCACCCCGTCCGGTGCGTTTCCATACTCACACGGCATTAAACATGTAATATTTTGTATACTTATGAAACTTGTTTCCGATAACCTACTGCAGATCAACGGCCATATCGGGTATAAACCAGCAACTCACCTGCACATACAGGACCCCAATGGATGTAGCCTACGCATTGAGTCGAGTATACGACGGTAAATACTCACCGAAACCAATAGTGAGATCTCTAAGCATAAGGGGCTACAGGGCAAACAATTATCCTCACACTCTCCCGACACTCTCTTCGTGCTACATGCACCAGAAGAGAAAAAAGCCCTAATAAATAAGGGCTACATGGTACAAGAAGGATCGCGCGTCCTAACAGTCCATGAATCACAGAGCAAATCGGTGGCAATCGAGAAAATAAAAGGCACAGTTATGCAGACCCACGGTAGCGTTTCACATGCTATAGTCGCAGTATCCAGATACACCAACTGTCTACACAACGTGTCTACTATACCGACGTGACTGACCGGCGTGACCGGCTATGGACATTTTAGCGCGGGACATTGTGGAATATAACTTAAAAATGGCCATAAAATATGATAATAAAGTCGCCATAAAGACTATAACTTAATTAACAATCCGAGACCTATTCATAAACAAAATGACAATGATTAAGTAAAATAATAATAGTAGTTGCGTATTGTACAAGCGGCACTACATTTAAAATGATTATTAATTTGATTAATAAAATAAACGAAAGCAGGTAAAAGGTGTGGACCTAGAGTTTGCAAAAATATTAAAAAGCTACAGTTTGCTTACTTACATGACTCTATAAAAATACACTCGATTGAAACTCCTTAATGATTAAACGATTATTGTGTATCATGTGACATCTATAAATATATCAGATCAGTCATGTAAGTTTTTGGCTACCTTACGATAGTTACCATTCCAGCTGAACGCTTTTACGCTTGTCACCAAACCCGATGAGACTGTCGAGATTTTTAAAGCTAATATGTTGTATATAAAACTTTATAATAATAATCTACTAATCACACACGGAAAATGTATTGTTATAATTATCGTTCTGTATCTCTAGGTGAACGTTATTACTCTTGTATAGCGATCAGTCTTTTATTAGTGGACGTTACTTTGCACTTACGCCTTAAATTGATTTACGTCTGAAACGAAAAACGTTTGATTTTATTTACGTGAACTGTATTTGTAAAAATTATAGATGAAAATAACTAGGAAACGCCTGAAATATGAATAACTGAAACAACAAAAGTGGTGATAGAACCCGTCCTTTGCGGATGCTTGAACCTATCGTCAGTTGTCAGTTGACACTGTTGGTATGTAGTTGTAAAATGTAATCGTTAAAATTAATTAAAATATACCGTATGCAAAGGCCACTATCGATTACACGTGATGGCTCCCTCACAAAGCATTCTCAAATCAACTCATCCATTGCGAGCGAGCATAAATTCTCTAATCTTATTTTACACTTACGCTTGTACAAAAGAAACAAAATACTGTGATAGGAATCTCTCTTACCTTTATCCTTAATATTCTAAATTATTTGTATACTTTAGTTAACATTAACATAAAAGCCTGTTTTTTTTCACTTTTTTGAAACTAATTTTATTTTATCTTAAAGCGTAATTGAACTTCAGACTAATACTGTTATATACATGAACAACAATATTTGCTATCAATCCATGTTGTAAAGTAATGATGATCCTGTTCAACAAGTAAGTCAAGGTAATGAAATAAATCTAATGTCATTGATTGTTAAGAAGCATGCAACATTTTAAATTATTCAGTCGTCTGAAAGTGGATGGAAATTAATTTAAAATATTGGATGACAATAATTACTGTATAATAAATGCATGAGCAGCAGCATAATAACGTAATATATCGATTTGTATTCCATAACACTGCGTCCATATTTATTTTAGACAAAATAAACCGCTCATATAGACTGGTATTCATTGTATGCCATTTTATTAATGTACATAAATTATCGTCACAAACAATGGAAGCACGCTTTAATCTCCTAGAGACTGCGAAATGTTCTCGTTCCCATTCGAGCCGGCTCGATGCGGTTCGCAACAACTTCGCGATACAAAACGACGACTCTAATAGAAACCAAGGCCTTTTACCCTTCCGGTCGCATCGTTTTTTACTAAAATCTCATCAGAAATTGTATCATATAAAAGACATCAACGCGCTTATTTTTATTTCACATCTATGTATGAGATTTATGAATGTATCTATAAGTTTGAAATGAATGTCAATAGATGGCGCTAGGTCTTGTAAAAATTTCTAATGATGTACTGAAATCACTTTAATTAGATTCTGTTTAATAATGCGTTCGTTAGTAATTATGATTATATTGTACAATGTTTTTGCCTGAGCGTTATTTTTAATAGTCATCATGTGTTACTAAGTTTGACAATAATGCAAAATAATTTATTTATTTCAATGTTCGAACTTACAAAAGAAAGAAATATATTATACTATTGAAGTGTCTATACAATTTAGAACCATTTTTAGCTCTTTTTACATCAAAGTCATACAATTTATATAAGAATCTTAATTAATAGAAACATAAACAAGACATTTTCTTGCATGTAATTCTAAATGTATGATACACATACATTCTAATATATTTATTAAAATGATACGCCAGGATAGTTTAAGCCTACATTGAGTAAATATTATTGAAAAATGATGTAAAACTTAATATTCGTAATTTTTTTTTAAAACAAAATAAGAGCAGTTTTTTAAAATGTTCAATATTTTTTTACAAAGTATATTATACAATCTCAATTGTATGATTTACAAACGAATATATGTATCAATGAATAGCTTAGAATAATTTAGCTAGGTTAGACCCGCGGTATCGACAACAGCCCAAGCCGTGGTATACCGTGCACCCTTGAGCTAGTTGTCTGAATAAAATCAGCTGAGTGCCTTAAACGCTCGCCTTAATTGTCCGGTGAAGCTGTAAAGACTTTACCAGGTCAATAGCGTAGTCAGTCCAAAACTAAAAAAAACCAGGAACGCCTGTGAAACTCAAGGAAAAGGTGTAAAAACTATAATAAAATCAGTCACACTGTGTGCATCTGAGAGGTGGGCTACGAAAGAAATGGATAAAGGAACACTCCATGTGGCAGAAATGCGAATGTTAAGATGGATATTTGATGTAAATAGAATGGATAAGATTAAGAATGAGTATATCAGAGGATGTTTGAAAATAGCACCGGTGGCAGAGAAGTCGAGGAGTAATAGGTTAGCATGGTATGGGCATGTCATGAGGAGAGATGAAAACCATGTAACTAGAAAAGTTTTGAGTATGATGATGGACGGGTATAGGAGTAGAGGAAGACCGAAAAAGGTATGGATGGATTGTGTGAAAAATAATATGTGTATAAAAGGTGTGAATACTGAGATGACATCTGACAGAGGAGAGTGGAAGAGGAAATCATGTTGTGACGATCCTACTTAGGTGGAATAAGGGTAAGAAAATGATGATCGTCCAAAGAGCCCCGAGCGCCCCACCTCTTTAAAAACATATCTACGTATCGAAATAAATTCACTGATTGCACAAACCTTATTCAGATTGTAGGCCGAACATAAGTTATTACCTCCCACCTGTATTACAAGTTGCAATTACTGTTTAATTACAAACTATAGGAGTATTCTTGCTCGATTCATATTTATTAATAAAGAATTAAGGATTTATTGCTTTAAAATATTCTACACGTAGTCGCCTTCTTGGTTGGAATCTCCAGTGACCAGCTAAAAAAAAGTAAATTCTACATTTGTCTTAGTATTCTGATTATTTTTTAAAAGAATGAAATGAATACACTGTGGAGGTGGTAAACATTATTTTATAGTTTTACATAAATATAATATTTTTTTAAAGCGTGCGTTCCAACAGAAAATAATGTGTTACAGATTTCTCTCTCTCTCTTGTATTTCGAGGATAGAACAACTATATAGAAACACATTCTATCTCATACCTTCACAGCCTGAAACCTATATACACATTTATAGGTATCCCTTTTTCGTTACAAATTTTCATTTCATAATTAAACTTTGACCTTAAACTTGAATTTAAAATTCAATTAAACTGTCCCAAAAGAACTTCCACTTAAAAAATAACAATATACAAACTACCGTTTTCTGATTTACATTTAGAAAAGCATAAATATTAAAAGCAAAGGCATCGAAAAAACTGAACTTCTCGTTAATATTCACTCATTTTAAACACCATTGGCAAGTGTTGCGAAACGTGAGTTACGAAGGTCTAGAGACGGACATATTTATTGTTAAAGTAAACAACAAGCTCTTCGAAATTTATTATATTTTATTTAAGTTACTTATAATTTTGCTCACCAGTGTCTTCGCTTCTTCATAAAATATTCATAATACATGATAGGGTTGGTAATACATTTATCATATAATCGTTTTGCTCCCTCTAGATAGATAATAATTTCTGTGTACAGTAAGCTCTAGCAATCATTATTTGATTATTGGATATAAGCAAAGCAATCTATGTGTACACTAAGATATAACTCTGTATAACATTCATATAATTAAATTTATCTTATCTTAATGATATTCCAATACTAGAATGGTAAATTAGAATAAATACAATTCAATGCGGACAAGTAGCTTGGTGGGATTTATTCGCATATTATTTTCTAATGTGACGAAAAGGGACGGGTAACATCAGTCTGTTTACACCGTGTAGTGAAAAATAATCTTTTTTAAATTGAAAAAAATATTTAAAAATAAAACTATTGTCGTATTTTGTCAAATTATAGTTTTTATAGGAAATACGCTCATTATGTGTGGTACCGAAACGACAATTGAATTTAATTCTTCTGATTGCCGTATCTAGTAAATTTTATGACGTATTACTATTGTTTACAATTCGTAGTCGTTATCTTTCTTTGCTTTCTGAAAACGAGTTGCAATGTTTGTCGATGCACCTGTATTTATGTCGTTTATTTGTTTTTCATAATATATTTAAAAGTTTTCATTTATATTTTATGAAATATTGTCGGCAAATGTGATAAATATAAACTGTATAATATGACTATCACTGTATAATATGACTCTATATTTTGTGATATTGGTATATTGGAATATTGATAAGAGCATTGCTTACTGTTGTTGACTAGGGGGGAAGGACGGTCATAAATTACAAAAAATCTACTTACGTAATACTTAAACAGTGATAATAATCTAATAAAGAAGATTTGTTGCAGAAAAAAGCATCTACACCTTCAATATCCTTTCACCTATATAAAACATCTTGAAATTTATCATAGTTCCCTGTGATATAGATTTATCATTTATAACTATTTTTATAAATAAACTTAAATCAAACCAGTACATAATTCAACAACGCCAACTAGTAAATTTTTAACGAAGTATTTTATAGACAATATCATGAATGTTGTATAGAAATAACTATAATATATTTTATGAGTATAAAGCACGATGGAGTTTTTTGAACATAGTGAATTACATCTTTTCCTACCTTATTTTATTCGTTATAGGTGTCTAAAGTACCTATGAAATGTATGAACACCTATGAAAGTTTATATTCTTTATAACGTCTTTAAAATTACAAATAACATCGTTGTTTAATTATTTAAACATAATTTACTGAGATGCTGGGACATACATTACAAATAATGGATTTCCATTGTAAATACGGCTTTAGAATAGTACGTGATGGATGTAATATATTTTTTAATAGCCTTTACGTTTTAGCGTTTTACTACAATCATATCTGATGTTAAATGATGATGTGGTCTAAGAACAGAAATGAACACGTTAAACCTATTGGAGGTTGTTTTTCAAGTGTAGCTGCGGGTAAACATCAACAGGTTCTTAGCGACAGATGCGAACACTTTATTTCTTACTGGATTAGGTGAACTTAATCGTTTTTAACCAATAATGCGTTTTTGAGAGTGTACACAAAATCATACTTTTATGTAGATCATCTATAATTTTCTCCTTACTGATTAGTCTCTATAAAATATTATAATGATATGTAAATCTACATATTTCTTTGAATTTAATGTTATATTAATCTGAAAATTCAGTACGCCTACTTCACGCTTTTTTACGAACAACTAGTTTTCAGTCTCTAATCCATTGCAATAGCTACATGCTTAATTCTAACGAGAAATTGTTACCGCGAATAATCAATATTATTACATCTGCATCCGTGAGTGATCGATTACCGTTTTCAATAAAATTATTATTTTCGTTCACACAAAGAAATCAGTCTGTAGAGCGTATACGCTATGGTAGTACTTGTACCCTACAGTATACTACATAACTAAATTTCTCTTGTAGATTTCTTCCTTCTGTCGCTTTCGAAATGACTAGACGCTGTTAGCCTGATGAGCCTCTACAGCAGCCTTTTCGTTGTGAATCTCGAGCGAGTGTTTAAAGCACTCAGTCGTATTGTAACAAGCTCAACCTAGGTTTGAGCTGTTGCCTTGGATATAACAACCCGTGTCGAACTAAGCTAACTGAACTAGGTAAACTAATCGTACATTTATATGTTTGTGAGATACACATGTGTACCGGTACGTGTGCGGCACGAAGGCGTATTAAGAATCTCACAAACTGTTATCGTCCGCACTGTGGCTCCTTTATATATTTGATACAATCAAGGGGTCAAAACCTCCAGAATACATTTAAAATATGTTTTATGATAACGGTAATGCTTCAAGGAAGGAAAAGTTCTGGTGCATGTTATTTATAGAAAGCGTCACAGCGAGATGCATTAATATGGCTTTCTTCGCGATGTCTGTAGAAAATTCTATATCGTTCCAGACATTTCTTCGATCTTTGGAAATAGTGCGTTTTTTGTGCATGTCGTTACATTAATATGGTATGTTAACCGCTAACACGTTACAAAATGTTGGTCAACTTTTACGACAAACTGCCAGTAGTTAACTCGTGTATTATGACAGGCTATATAAGTTACCGTTTGAAGTTGCAGCCGCCTTTAATACTTCAAGGTCTAGTTCGGCTGTATTTTGCCAGTGGCTGTCCATTATCATCTTCTTGTTTTCTAAACCGGTATTGAGTTAAGTGAGCTATGTTGTTCACTACACCACTATTTACTACACGAGTAAAACAATAAATCAAATTAAATAGCTATGTTTAACCATATAATTATGAAATATGATTCTCCTACTGTTTTCTATATTGGCAACTAGTCTTCTTTATCGAAAATTATTGCTGTTATTACTAAACTTTTATTGAAGTGAAAACTTCTATATGCACGTTGAGCGGTATTTTTGGAAGGTGATAAATTTGTAATTTCGCGTCATGACATCCTACGTCAGCATGCGCTAAGTATAGCGCTTGCGCGGCTTACGTCAGACTAGCGACGTGTAGTATATGAGCCTGTGTACGTGTAATATTGATATTTTGCAGCTAATCATACGTTTGATTGATTAATAGACTTTTTAAAAATGTATATAATTATTTCTTCGAGTGCCAATAAATATGAAAATCACACTAATGTTAATAATTTCAATAAACAAATTCTGAAATTGAAATATTGACATTCACATTATAATTCATGTGAAAATTCAGAAGAGAACACATTTATTTTATTGTTTTGAGTTTTCACTTGTGTCGGCAGTCCTTATGACTGCAGCGACTTTTTTAAATGTTTTTATATCACACAATTATCGTGTTCTAATTACGTAAGTGTTTAATCAAAATAGTAGTCCCTTTATTAGAACATTCCAGAGAATTTTTGTGATATCTAAAGATTCATAATCCATGTTATTATTTCTAAACTACTAGACTTGTATAAAATAACCAAACAATATTATGCCAAAAAAACACTAATACTACACAATGTAGACATAAATAAATACAAGTTTATAAACTATAACGACCACGTACACAGCAAACAGAGATCCCGCCAAAAAACCTTTGCTTTGGCACTGATAAAGTCAATTAATAGCAAACATTAAAAACCTAAACTTAATATTCTTGTGTGGCAAGAATAAATATTAGTTTCTTGACGAAATATAAAACTCTACAAAATAACATGTTCATTTATCATATTCTTAATACAAAGCACAATTTATCTATTTATTAAAACCGTCTACAATTTTTAGACATAAAAACTCTTTGCTGAGTTAAAAAAAATTAAATATAATGCTATTTATCTTTTATAAGCTGAAATATAAGCCTAAATGTAGTGCAATAAAATGCAATGTTCGAGAAAGTGAGTTGAATATATATTACCTACCTTTAATAACGAATGCATAGAACGCGGTAAAAATCAGCTACAAGAAATGCCATTTTATAATCGTAAGATTTTAAGCAGTAAGTGCTTTAGCGATAACCTGTAAACTAATATAAAACAGGTGTTAGGTTAAGTTCTACAAGCAATAACTTAAGGCGATATTAGAGGTGTAAGTTGCAAAGTTCACGCTGGACTATAAAGAAGCATTAAGATTGACTGATAAGATTGTTTACAATGTTTCCTTTGTCCATTAAACAAAATTATGGTTTTCGAGCTACCTTATATACGTATATATAATACAACGCTCTGTCTCTTTGTTCGTCGTTGTTACAATCTAATATTTCGAGCAAAAAAGTTTAAACAGAGTTATTGATAATGAAAAAACAACAGACTGCACACGCTGAATTAATTTTAACTAAACGAGTTGTTTAGTTATAGTACTTTCATCAAATATTATTGTTTTCTTTTTAGAATATTTGAATTGTAAACTTTTTTAGCTGCGATGGCCGATTTTTGGTAGAAGAAGAACTTATGGGTTCGCGTAACCAATATGCTCGTGACGTATAGCGCTTGCGTCAGACTAGCGACGCGTAGCGTACCGGCCTTTATACATGTAATATTTATATTTTGTGTTGAGCTTGTGGAGCCCATCATACGTTTGATGAATTAATAAACTATAAAAAGATGTATATAATTATAATTCGGAGTGTTTTTTTTTTTTCGAACTGACTATGCTATTGACCTGGCAGGGTCTTTACAGCTTCACCGGACTACTAAGGCGAGCGCTTAAGGCACTCAGCCGATTTGGTTTTAGGTAACATACACAAGGGTGCACGGCACACCTCGGCTTGGGCTGTTACCTGAGAAATTCGCGTCTGACCTAGCTAAACTATTCTAGCTATTCATACATATATTCATTTGTGAATCATACAATCGAAATTGCATGATTCACAAATGCGTACGTGTATATCGGAAATTTGGAGTGTGTATATATGTGAAAACCACAATAAAGTAAGTACATTTAAATTTATAAATTATGAAAATTAATTAATTTTAATTTTTTTTAAAATAACACAATTTTTCCATTGTTTGAGTTATCAGTTCTGTTGGTAGTCCTTATGACTCGACTTTTTTTAATCTCTCAACGCGGCTGAGGAAGTTTTACCTTTAAAAATACACAAAAGACAGATTGACAAAGACTCTACACTGATTTTCAATGCACATGTTTCTACACGCCATGAATGAAAATATTATATTTGCTCTTAATATTATCACTTGAATATAATCAGCCTTTGTTGATACAATACACGTGCGGACCCAACGTGTTTCACATCGCAAATTGTATGACGTTAGGTTACCGTGCTGAAAACATTAAGCGATTTTGTTTATCTAACACGTCAAACGATAGGCTGCAGTACAAACAAAAAAACAATTCGTTCCGTGTTGAATGATGTTTATAACATGCGAAAATATTCTCGATTGATTTCAAAGGTGTAAATCGTCTTTCGTATTAATTAGGTGTTAATCCGAATCTCAGTATTTAGATTGTGTTTTTGTTCTGCAAATAAATATGTCAGTTAGGGCTTACCTCGTGGAATGATATCTCGCCTTTCTTGGTTTTAATGAATTATATTAACTAATTAGCTGTGTCCGCAACTCCATCTGCGTGGAACCTAATTAAAAAAAACAGTGACTTAAAATCATCTGGATGTATTATGCCCATTTACTTATCTACTTTTGTATCGTACTTAAGTCACGTCGTCATTAAAATTACAATAACCTTTGATAGAATGAACCGATTTTAATGAAACCAAAACTAAATGTCACTCTAGGATATGCTTTATGATTTTCTTGGATTATGAAGTTTTATCATGAACGCAGTACTTTAGCAGTGATGCGTGTTCAAACAGACAGACATACAGATATTTCTAAAAATGATTGTAACGTATTTTATTACTTATTCCAAAATAACTTCCCATGCCCGCGTAACCATAGATCACGCCGCCGTGGTCTGGGGGTCAATTTCACTCCCGCACACCAGATTAGGCCTCCCTCGGCTGCGGCTCAAGCCTAGGTCTGTTCCCTCGGCGTGGAGCCCTTGAGTGCGCTGCTCGCGCGATACAGTGATACGAAATCTTACATCACTGCGACAACACTACACATGTCACCTCCACACACGTGCACGCATACACGCTTACACATGCAAGTGGAAGAGTTTTTTTTCCCTTTATCAAACTGAAATATTTTAGAAAATTATCCGATACGAAATATATATAAGAGTTGTTGAGCTATGTATGCTTGGTACACATATATGTTTTAACAACTCATATATGTCTGAATAGTTAGCTTAGCTTAGCTCAGATAGGTCGCGAATTGCATGTATCAGGCAACAGCCCAAGTCGAGGTGTGCCGTGCACCCTTGAGCTAGTTGTCAAATAAAATCGGCTGAATGCCTTAAGCGCTCGCCTTAGTAGTCCGGTGAAGCTGTTAAGATCTTGCTAGGTCAATAGCGTAGTCAGTTCGTAAAAAAAATCCAAAACACCTGCAACATTTTTTTTCACAGCAACCTAAAACATACAGACATTTTAAATTTACATTCTTATTATATGTATAGATGGACTAGGAGATTTGATAAATTATAATCGATTTTGGTAAAAGAATACATAGACAGCATATGTCTATATTCTATTTATTAGATATATAATAGAATAACTGACTGAGATATCTACAGAAAACCCATAAACAGCTAGGACTAGAACCGTGAAAATTTTCATATAGATTCCTTCCAGGTGAAGTGAGTTTAGCGCTAAGGAAGGAGTTTTGGAAATTCAACCCCTAGGGTATTAAAAAGGGATAAAAGGGGATGAAGAATATATGAAAATTCATCATTTTTGAACATGGATCTATGAAGTTTGGTATTTAACAATTGAGAAGGTAAAAAGGTTTGGGAAATAATTACTGCATGAAATCCGCGTGCGGAACCGCAAGCACAACTTGTATAATATGTACAAAATAACTCCATTGGGTGCCTACAATCAAATAATAACGTTATACGAGGGACATAGCGGGAAGGAACCAATTGCAAGAATGCGAATCTTCACATCCAATACAAAACCTTCTAACTTCAACAAATCAATCTTCCATTTTAAGCTCTACTTTAAAGAATTAAGAATTATTTTTCAATATTAACATTCAATTACTTATGATGTTATTTATTGGAAAGAGTTGATTATTGGCGTTGAGTGCAGCGACCTGATCACGTAGGCAACAGACAAATGGATGCTTTATAACCTTGCAAATTGATTTGGGTTCTTCGAAGTTGCTATGGCGTATTGCTTAGGTTTCCAGTGCGTTCAGACAACTCGTCGACTATGTGAGATTAAATTGTCCAATATATCTGAGATGAGCGTGATAATATGGCATTTTTGGTGACTTTTTTGCAATCCAAATAATTAAATGAGCTTATAATGTCATTTTCTTCAGCGCTATTCGAAATCCACCTTTCTTGGCTATCATTCTATCGACGTTACTTGAATTAAAGATATGATCTGGAATAGTAACAAGACGCTCTAAATTTACTGGCACTCCAGACAGAAAGTGTTTATGACTAAGTTGTTAGCGTCTTCTAAATTAACAGCAGTCGACGTAGGTTGTCGCAACTTTGCAACAAGTCATAGCTTTTGTTGAAGAATAATATCGCTATGAAATCATAGCATTGTGGTAGTGGTTTCCTAAACTCGCTTGGCTAGGCACCACCATGTGGTTATAGGTCTGTCCACAAGCACTTATACCTATGTTTCAGCAGGAGTATTTGTGTGGCATTAAATTCTTGCAATGCGCCGAGACTTACAGTAGTAAAAAATAACAAGATTAAATTATGACATGAGGGTAAGGCTTTTTTAAACCCGCTTGGTTCTAGCAAACGTCTCCAAGTTGTCACCAAGTTTTTTGCTGTCTTAGGAGCCGATCTTGAGAGAGAGTCCCGTAACTTTAGCGTGTTTAAAGATTGTAGTTAATCAATTTCAACTTCCTGTGCGGAGATTATAAGTTAACCTACCTCCATGCAATACAATTACGGTGGTTTCCTTTATTGTAAACCGAAACCCATTTGCAAGATTCGAATTACTTAGACATCGCATAGCGAAAATAAAGTCGAGGTATTCATAACGATTGCCGACAAAAGTTAAAACTCAAAACAATGGAATAACTGTTTTCTTTTGGATTTTTAAATTAATGTCAGTCTACATTTGGGGGCACGGTAGTGCCCCCCCGCCAAGTCGAGTAAAAAGATGCGGCACGGCCGTACTATCCTTTTCTCGAAGCAACCACATATGTTGTCTCTTGAAGCAATCATTATATACATTTTCATAAAGTCTATTAATCAATGAAACATATGATGAGCTGCAAAATAACAATATTACATATACACAATACGGTATGTGACGCTTACTAACATGTTGCTTACATGAAATCATGTTTACGTCCTGATTTTGTTACATGTTTTTACTTCAATAATAATGTCGGAGTTATCATCGCTTGAACTTCTTTCAGAAAGACTGATCGATGACAAAGACGACCTATATATTATTGTTACATTTGAAATACATCCGGACATAACACAGAAGAGTGTGAGAGATACTGAGACACTGAGAGACAAAGTATCAAGAACTAATAGCCGGCTGCCTAAAAAAGGGGTAAATAAAAAGGCAAATCTTTCATAAAAAAATGTATCATTTCCAAGCGATACATAAGAACTATATTAGCACTGCGAATATAACTTAGTTTTATAATTAATACATTTAAATATTCTGTATTCCATCATAACTCCCTTTAAAAAACGAGTTAAGGATACAGGATAATTTTAATATAACATTATTAATTAATATACTCACAGTGTATTGAACAATTAATTCTAGAATTCGGTATTTGCGGTCATTACTGGGAATTTCTGTAGATGATTCCTTAAGGAATTATTTTAAGGTAAACTCTGAGGAGTTTCCATGGATAGGGACATTGACACATAATACGAACGATATTTATATTCAACTCCAGAGAAGCACTGACCTAATTACTCATTAATTTATCCTTATTCTTGAGTATAATCATAGCTCTTTTCCCGAGTATTTGTCAGTCACTTGTAGAAACAAAAAAATGGATTTACTATCACACAATTACACTATGGTCGTATCTTATAGCGCTATAGCCGTAGTCCGCTTGGGAATTTCTACCTTTTGTTTCTCTCCACATTCGCTCCAATTTCCAGAATAGGAGTGAACTCGAAATCCTCTTGGTGCGCTTACAAACCTTAAAAACGATGATGGAAATCTCTGGAACAGGATTCTAGGCTATTTTTCAAACCGTATTGTTTCTGGTTCCCACGGTCGATGATTCATCCATTGTTTATTTGTAACAACGAGTTTGCATACAGGATGTCATGGTATATTTAGAAGCGGAAAAACTTCTGTAACCTTGTGTAAAAGTTGACATTGTAAGCAACACCGACTAATGTATCTCCAGCGCAAACTGACAATGTTTACGCTGATGTGACCCGCTCTGTAAGATAGGGCTGATAAAAGGTGACACCTTGTCATTATATTGTCATTATATATTGCTTAAAGAAGCTGGAGTTGACAATAAGTAGCATATGCGAATCGGACAGACGAATGACGGACCCTAAGCCCAGTTGGAGATTCGTAACCAGCATATGTACATAGGCAACAGGATCCACGGTTCTGAGGAAATCATTTTAAGTGGACTCTTAGCAAGTAAACTCTTTCGGTTCGGAAAACAACCCGCTCATCGAGAAAAACCGGCAAGAAACTAAATCTAGTTTAGTTTTTTATGATACATATTTTTACAAACATAGATAGTTACATTTGTTTTTGGTGGATGCACATAGAGGGGCGTCATTTCCAGACGTTACCATCATTCACATATTGATCCATCCTATAATTGTAGACATTAAAACCAGAATGATATCACTATCCGGCAAAGATTTTATTATAAAACCAAACACTATTACCTAAAAAAATGTTTACGGTCTAAGTGAGCATGAAACATGGAATGACCAATTTGTTATTGATTCTAGTATTTAAACTATATTGGTTTTTTAGTAAATCTAGCTTATCTAAGTTTTTGCAGACATACAATGGATTATAAAGAATCTATTGGGAGGGCAGAGCTAAGATACCGAATTCCTGAAATTTAGTCTTCAATGATTCGCGAGGCCCCATATTATAAATTACTTACTTTAATGATCTCTCATTTGAGTATTGCTACACAAATATATCATTTTACCCTTTTCCTTTTTGATTCTTATATGCTATTCTTTAATCACTGTATATTATAAAACAAAATTCTCTGCAACGTCTGTTTGTCTGTTCGCGATAAAATCAAAAACTACTGAACGGATTTTCATGCAGTTTTCAACGGTAGATAAAGTAATTCATGAGGAAATTTCATGTATATAATTCGTCAAGATTTTTTTATTATCAAGACGGGACTACTGCCGCCGCGTCCGCTGGTATTGTATAGTTTAAGTTACTCTCTATGAAGACAAATCTAAATAAGACATGGGTTTTCTCTTCATCTCAGACTCGAAAAACATCAACCTCTCTCAAGTTAAAACAATTTACTTCCGTTTAGAACTTCCCATAGAGTAGGACGAACGAAAATATTTAACATTCGGTCCACGTTTCAAATATAGCTCAGGTTTATTTTCATACCGGCGTGAACAGTCGGTCATGGCTGGTATTCCGCATGTGACCGACATCACGTGGCCGCTAGAACCAATGGAAATAAACTAAAAAACAATATTATTTAAGCAGTGAATATATGAATAGAGCGAACGCGCGACAAGTTAACAGCTCCTACCAAACTATATATTCCTATTCCTCTTAAAGACCTCTATATATTATTATTATTTATTTCTTTGTTTATGTTGTTTCAAAATACGCGTTTTAGTTTTTTTAGTTATAAATTTAGTTACGATGTAGTCACGAAATGAATTGTTTTACTCACATTTGTTTTTACTCTACGTTTTTAGTTCTGAAATGATTTGTTTTACATTTTTCAAGTTTTGTACCACAATAAAGGAAGCATTCAACTATAACAATAAATATAATAAATTTAAGTAAAGTCCACTTAAAGAAGTAAGTTTTTTTATATTAGCGACATCTGCAGTACTTTTTTATCCTAATGATTCTGGTCGAGGTCAAGGCAATAAAATTACTTAACTGTTAAAGATTTTCAAATAATGTGCCAAAAATCATATCACTGAGATATCTTGAAGCCGCTGAAAATATATTTAAAGTAATCCTTTATACAGACACATAAGTCAAAGTAAAAACGCTCCGCTTTTCGAATATATCCTCACCTTACTAATAACAAATGTGAGACTGCGTTTGTAATTACAATGATATTTATGACTCCGTGTGGTCATGTGGTAACCTCATAAATTACGGTTATGTGAATTGAGACTGACACGCGAAATCATATGTTTGTTGGAATATCTTTTACCTGTTTAAACAGTTTTCAAAACACATGTGACCAATGTAATGTGACTAATAGCATTAAAACGACGTGAGTCGATGTCCGTAGGTTCAAAATTAAATTGTTAATAATATCATACAAATCGTGTACATGTATTATGATCACACAATTTTGCCTAATGCTAACTGGTGACGCCGCGGCGATGTCGACGTCACCGTGGGGCGTGCGGGTGCGGGCGAGACGTAACCTTTATCTAGGTACTCGATTATAACGTCGTCGTAAGCTTGTTTCAACTTAGGAGACGCTAGCATTTTTCTTTCTAAACAATAAAAACGTTTTTCTGCTAATCGACGAGAATCACCGAGAGAAAAAACATCACCTTAAAGGGGAGCGCGACAACATAACGACCGTCTTCCTCTCGAGTAGTCGTACTGCTATAAAACTCATCACAGGCTTTGTTTTGTGGGCTGAGAACAGGAGGACAACTGACTTCTTCAATTTTCCAAAATTCACGAACGGCGGATTCTAGTGGCTCGGTGGTGCAGCAGTAAGACACGGTCGAGCAAGAATCCATGCGAGCGGGAGCGGTACCTACAATAACAAATCCAAGAACTGTTTCCAGTGCGTGCGGTGCGGTTTGTGACGGATGACCGGGAACCTTACGTGATAACAGGAGGTGCGGGAAAATCGAAGCTCCAACCAACATCTCAATATCTCCTGGAATAGTATAAGTATCGTCGGCCAAAGGTAAGTCACCAAAATTCGACAACAATGAAGTGTTGACTGAGATCGTCGGCAAACGTTCAGTCACCTTATCTACAACTAACGAATCCATTTCAAAACTAATTCTCGAATCAAAACGTGAGCAAAATTTAATTTTTACCGAGCCCTGAATGGCGTTTACGGAACCTCCAATTCCCTTTACAACTGAACATACTGAGTGATTATTTATATCTAAACCAAGGCGTTGACAACACTCGAGAGTTACAAAATTACTCTGCGAAGCGCTATCTAAAAGAGCGCGAACACTATGTTCCTTCCCACAAGTATCTACAACTATTACACGAGCGGTCGCGAGAAGCACAGTAGTAGGAGTTCGCGATAACGATAACGAGCACAATGCAACGTCATTTGAACGACCCGTGTGAGCGGCTGCGGCGCGCGCGTTCACAGTGTCCGACTGCACGTGGATAGTGGGCGTTCGCGAGGCAGCGCCAGGTGGCACCCGCGCGTTATCCGCCTCGAAGGACCAAAATAAAATGGTGACGCCGCGGCGATGTCGACGTCACCGATGGCGGTGCGGTGCATGCGGGGGTATCTATGTTCAATTTAATTGGACTGTATATGCGGGGGTGCTATATTGATATTCAACTATTGCGATCAGTTACGATTAAGGAGAGAAGGGCAGGATGGAAACTTGCCACATACTTCGCGGCGATGCAGTCTCCACGTGGCTAGCCGGCTAGGTGTTTCTCGTTTCTTGCCACCGAGTCTTCTCTCACACAACACTTATTGTTTATAATAAATGTCGGCACGTATGTAGCGATGCGTTTATTTCTCACTCGAGCATGCAAAAAACTCAAAATGTTAGCATGTTAGCGGCGCGAGAACTGTGATTGGGCAAGATAGATGGCGTGACCTGATCGCAATTAATTGGTCGGGCTTCAAAGTGACGCGATTTAATCCATAATGCGGGAATTTTCAAACATACATAAAGCGACGCAACCACTAACTAACCCAAAAGAATGGTACCTTTCAAAACGTACTTTCTATATGCGTAGTTGTTAGATGCAGTGTAACGTGCGTTCACACCAAGTGAATACAATGTTAGTAGTACAAGCGATACAACTGAGAATCAGAGATAAGCTCGAGTCGGCACGAAAAAAGGTCACGGTGGGTGTACGGATGCGAAGTTAACCGCCTTTCCTCAACGCCGCATGGTGGTAAAATCGCTGGTTACGTGGGCGTGACCGCGAGGACGCATTGTTTCTATGGTTGCTTGCCGCAAATGTCGGTCATATTTATAAGATTTTTTCCCATAGTAAATGAATGACGTAATGCAATGATGTTTTGACTGCAAGGAAAACACTTGAGGTAAATAGGCTTATTCAAGTGATACTTTTTATGGCAGGGTTTGAAAATCACGATAGACAATCTTTTTGTGTGACCAAAGGTTGTGGGGGAGAACACTAAGTCAGAGCGTTGAGAATATCGGTTCTCGTCCGATAAGTTATGCAAAATCGGGCGCGGCTAGTACTTGGATAGCTGATCGCCTAGGAACAACGCGTGGCGTTGGCTTTTCGTTATATTTTTTGATTAAAATATTTCCTTATAATCCAAAAGTTTCACTTCTATCTTTACGACACACCCTGTTGTTTTATGACGACAGCTGAATTGTTTACGCCTTATATATATACATATATATATATGTGTGTGTGTGTAAATAAATCATAATTCTGTAAGTATATCACTATTTGTCTAATGATAAAAATTAAAACATTACAAGAAAAAGTAGATATAGACTAAAAAAAAGATGTGGTGTCGTGGGACACCAGGTAGGAACGAAGTTCCTTCGAGTAATGTAGAATCGACACAATTTGCAAAAAAAAAAATCGTGCTCAATTTTATGTAGGTTTTCTTGATTTTTCTCTTAAATTTTGCTGATTAGTTTTTATTTAAGTACAGGAAAGTATTTAGGAAATTCAGTATTTTAGGAAATAATAAATTACGTAAAATAAAAAAAAATCGTAATTCAAATTATTAATTAAAATAACAAAATATGTCTCTTTATTTTTGTTTGACAACATAAAATTACATAGAAATAGAAATAATTACAATATACTATGCATGGGCGGGGTGGAGTGGTAATAGAGAGAGAAGGGATGAGAGAACGAAAAGAAAGAAGGAGAAAGAGAAAGGTATTATACACTACTCGCTTGTGTATACGACTGTCGCGCCTGCGCACGTCTCATTTAACGGTTTTATTCCACGGACTTTTTCTTACGGTTTTACTATCACATTTTTTTCAGTTCGGTCGCGCAGCAAAATCCCTATCTCCTTCAAGCCTGCCGTAAGGAACTTCGTTCCAAAAAATATAGTATTTTCTTTCATAAATCGATTACAAAATTCGTCTCACTATTTTATGGACAAGTGAAACGTATTTCGGCTAAGGTAGGAAACCTTTTCCATATGAGTTTTCCTATTCTAACATTGCAATGATAAACAAAACTTCACAGTTTATCACATGAATACGTGTACATAGTTATGTGTACATGTGTACTTTTATAACGACATAGCTAGAGATAGGCTGGCCTGAATGCCTGTAAACGATTAGGTCAAGGAAATTTTTGATAGACTCTCATTTGAGATAAACCATTACGCTTCTCTGACGTCTACTTCTCGTCACGTACGCACTTATCAGGGTTGCTACATATTCTAATATAATAAACGATATAAATCAAATCATTCAAAAATCACTTAACGTATAGGTAATATCATTTATTATCTACATTCAAGAAATATATACAATTTACACACGTTTTAAAATATTGTCTTTATAAAGCTCCGATCGTATTTTAATGTTATTTTAATATTAACAATCATATTTTTTGATAAAATAAATTTAAAAAACCATGAACGAAGCGAATTGTCAGAAAATTGTATGTTTCCATTTCTAAAGCTTAAGCGATTATTTTAATGTAGTTTCTTTGTCGTATTATAGAGTTAAAGCAAATATACTTGGCATATCACAGATTGTTAAATATTAGGTTTTTACCTATGAAATTGCCGTTTTGTATGAAAAAATTTAAACGAATTTTTTTCATGTACTTTTTATTTGTATTAATCGAAGTAATCACCCATGACATCAATGCATCTTTGCCAACGCAGTGGCAGTTTATTGATGCCCTTCTTAAAGGAATCAGCTGGACGGGAGGCAACAAATTCTTCAAAGGCATTTTGTACTGCCTCTCGGGTATTTTCCTTATCGGGAATTTTTTTCGTCATTGTCGACCAAAGTCTTCGGACGACCGCGAGGTTCATTTTTCAGGTTGAAATTCCCAGAACGGAAGCGAGCAAACCAATAACAGGTGGTGCGTTGGTTTGTAGTGTTAGCTCCGTAAACGTCGTTGATGTTGCGTGACGCTTGTGCCGCGTTGCTGCCACATGGTACTTATATTCCATAATTACTCGAATTTTTAACGTATCCATGATGACAATAAACAAATGACTACTTTTGGAAAAAGAATTCCATGTTTTTAAAATAAAATTAATTTGAAATTAGAATTCTTAGCCAAACAAAAATTATTTTGATTTGAAATGGCCAGTACTGCAGAACGGCAATTTCATAGGTAAAGACCTATTATATTACTGTGGCTACCAACCAGGAGCGACATAATAGAAAAAAACGATTATTCAAATAAGTCTAATAAACTTTCGGAGGTAGACATATTTTTTTTACGATTTTATACATTTATTTTATTTTATTTATATTTTTTACAAAAAGGTACAATTACAGATAATAGACAGACTGTTACATGGACAATGAAACTATTATAGCATTTGTAATAATTTCTATTTTAGTAATCAATTTTAATGATTTAATATGGCCTTTATAATACTTTTATAAGCTAAAATGATAATCAAATTATTTAAACATCTACTTCCAGTGCTGCTACAACACATCCGAGACGCGACCGGAACATTAACACTAGCGCCACCCTATTAGAGAGTTCGGCCTATCTACACTAATATTATAAAGAGGAAACGTTGTATTTTTGTATGTTTATAACGAATAAACTCAAAAACTACTAGACGGATTTCGATAATTCGTTCATTATTAGAAAGATACATTATCCCTGAGTAACATAGGTTATATTTTTTACTAGAAAAAAATAGGGATCCCTACTAAAATTTCAATAATGTAATCCAAGGTATGAAAAATATTGCCATAAAATGACTTTCATCGCATGCGGTGCGGAAACTATGAATGATAGAACAAAAATATGTTCTACTATATTAAAGAATATATTAATGTCTATAATAAACCTCACAGTACCATATGTCCAGCTATTGTGATTATGTCACTATAACTACATTTTTGAAAAAAATCTTAATAAAAACCATACCATGCCTAAAAGACCATGTTATTCATGTTTTTATATTAACCCTTATCTAAATAAATTATTTTTATTTTAAGACTGTTTCAGTACCTGTAGATAACTTTTTGAATTATTACAATCGACCATTGCATTCAAAAGATATTACGAGTTTAAAATTGTCAATCTAAACAAAATATGCCGCTCGCGTCATTGCCGGGGTGTGGTGTGTACGTGCGGGCTACGAGGCAAAGAAGGGGTCACGTGACAGGGACGCGCACATCTATAGCGTAGGTAACCGACCGGCTTGTTCGCGCAATAGAATTTTAGCTCATAGTAATAGGTCGGCATTCAGTTACAATCCACAAATTGATTATGTTCATCAGAACAACATTCAAAGGCAATTAATAAGATTTGTACTAAATGTTATGCTAAAAAATGGAGTGATGAAGCAAATGGTATGTGCTGCGCATATGGAAAAGTACTTCTTCCTAATATTGAAGAACCACCAGAACCAATAAAAAGCCTTTTTGGCAAATAACCACAGATAATTCAATAATTTTTTGAAAAATGGCGTGTTTATTATGCCGTGTTTCACCAGTGTTTAGCTTAACTGTGACTTAATTTGGCAGATACAGTAAAGAGTAGTTCCCGCTAATCTATCACGCACCAAAACAGATGAATTCACCGGGTAGTTTTTTTATCTTATCATTTAGTTAGGTTAGAACAATCACCTACCCTCGAACAGAAGACATTTCTTTCTGTAAGATTTTCGATTCTGGGTTGGATCGTGGGTACAAGATTTTCAAGACTATGATCAGTTTTAGCCAATCCACATATGATTAACCCAAATGTTTAAAACAATTGTTCACCCGTGCGAAGCCGGGACGGACCGCTACTAAATAGAATAAAAATAAAATAAAGACGTCGTTAATCGGACACTCAGTTCTATGTCGAAGTTATTGTAGGGCGAAGCTCTGCTCGGTTAAGTAGTCACAGTGTTTACAGAGTGTTAAATGGTTTTCCTGACTGACCAATTATACTTTTGTTTATTACACATCATAAATCTGAAGTCCTATTACAATTTTTACACACAATTATCAATTCTAAGAATAAACATGGCCTTGTCTCATGACATACAATGCTGTACTATAATACATATATGTAAGTAAAAATCTATAACTTCTTAAGCTGTCGTGAGATATGGCTTTGGTGAACACAAAATTCATTATATTACTAGTAGTATTACAATAACAAAACCATATTTTTATAAAAAGTGAACTATATGGGTTTTGTATTATATTTAACTGAGGTTTAGTTGTAGTATATATATAAAAGGTTTAAAAGACAATTTTACAACACTGTTCTCGTTTAAAATTTTACGTAAGTAACAACCCTGGTTTGTCATGGTATGCATATTGTTTCGGCGCTGTCTGGTGACGTCTAAAAATACGTAACTCGCCACCACACGGCGACGCGTGCTTAGAGAGATCAATTATTGAGGAAAACCACATAAGTACTATACTTAAATTGTTAAATAAACAAGTTATAATTAGGCTTAATGTCTGATGGATTAGCAGCTATTGTATATGAAACTGATGACTGCCAATAGATTAAGTCAGCGCTGTTTTTGAATAACAACACTACGCTCACCATCAGCTGCAGTGCCGTCAGAAAAAAAGCACGATTATATATCGGAAGCAAAGTTCTATATTATTTTTTTTTATAATTAGGAACAGTGTGGGACTCCATCTGCGTCTAATAAAATAAAACTAAATAATAACAAATTATATTTCAGCGCCACCAAGTATCGAGTTATAGAGAAATGGATAGACAGTCTCTCAAACTCATTTATATTTATTTATATAGATATTTATTTGAATATCTATCGATTGCAGAATTATTCTTATTATGACAACTTTTTATAAAACGAAAAATAGTATCTATGGAAACGAAACTCTCTGTAAAAGAAATGAACAAGGACCGATTTCGGTATCTTTGTAATGCAAGTAAAAATATAATAAATAGTAATAATAACAATAATAGTAATATAGCATGTAAGATTCTCAATTATGGGCGTAAAGGCTTCTTCTCGAGGGCATAATCAAGTCAATCAAAACACCAGTCCACGATGTATTGGGTGTACATAAAATAGACGTACTTAAAGAAAATCTTTAAAACGGATAGCTTTACTTCCTCAAAATTCATATTACACCAATTCGATATATATTTTTTTAAAAGTCGAGTCAGTTATAAGGACTCGCGGCGGAAGTGTAAACTCGAAACAATGAAATAACTATTCTCTTTTGAATTTTTAAATTAATTATAGTCTGAATGACAATACTTAAATTTTAGAATTTGTTTATTATTTATTAACATTGGTGTGGTTTTCATATCTATTGGCACTCGGAGCAATAATTATAAACTTTATAATAAAGACTATTCATCTATTAAACATATTATGAGCTGCAAAATATTTATATTACATGCACACAGGCCCCTTTACTACGCCTCGCTAGTCTGATACAAGCGCAATACGACCGGTCACCCTTACTAGCATGTCACCACGCGAAATTATAAATTTATCTCCTGGCAACTATACTACTCGAAACGCATAAAGAAGTATTCACTTTAAAAAAATGTGATTCCTAATTCGAGCAAAGATTTTACAACACACATTACTCATGAACCACGTGTTTCTGTGACCACAGACGCTAATAAAGTTTATCAACCTTTATCAGTTAACGTTATCTGTCATTCTATTGTAAAAAATATTATGACGTTTATGAATATTGATTTATATCTATTTTACATACTACAACTAATTTGTTGATGATTGCCCCAATTAACAACTGGTATACGCATGGCGAATAAATCATTTAGAAGAAAATATGTCCTAAGTTAAAAATATTTTTTCGAATTGGTTTACCACTGCTGGCCCGGTGAACCTTCATAACTAAATTCGGTTTTTAAGGCGAGCGCTTAAGGTACCCAACCGAATGAAAGTTCAAGGGTGCTAAAGTGACAAAACCTTGGTTAGGGCTTGAATACAATAACGTGAATCAAACAAAGGAAGGCTTGGGTGTGGTACGGGTCACAGGAAACTTGAACGTTCTAACTGCCTAATTTTTGAAAGGTAATATAAAATTCATAGGAAAGCAAACGAATGATAACACCATTTTAAACTTTAAAACTATTATTATTACACTCATTTTCATATGGATAATGTCAAAATATAGAAGGCATTTTTAGCTTCATGCATGATTCATTTATTTGCAATCAATTATTGGCACTAACAATTTCGCATAAATATAAAATACTTACGAGTTCTACTGAATATTTCGTAACATAGTTAAGGTCTCACGAGTGCTGGGTTTTGTAATGGCCATCTCCATTTTCTACAGTTCGAAGTGATTCTATGAATGTTTTTGCATCCACGTATGTTTTACGCCTTTCCTTTTTTAAATTTCGTTAAAATTCTTCTTGACATTCTAAAAATGCACTGCATTTAATAGCATATAAGATATATGCACTCAGATTTTGTTAAATAATCTATATCTATACATATATTAAGAATTTAAATCTAACGTGTCTGTACTTTTTAGGTTCTTGTAAAAAAAATTGTTGCACGTATCTTGGAATAAGTAATAAAATACATTTCAATCATTTTTAGAGATTATTTAGATTTAGAGATTTAGAAATCCGTTTATTTGAACACACATCACTGCTAAGTACTGTGTGCATAATAAAACTTGAAAAACCTGAAGAAAATCATACAGTAAAGTCTTTGTTTCATTAAAATCGGTTCGGTCTATCAAGTACGTATATAAGTACGACTTAATACATTCAGATGACGACGAATCGCTGTTTTTTATATAAGGTTTCATTTGGATGAAATCGTGGGCACAGCTAGTACCAAATATATTAGTTACTTACTGAAACTTGCGGGGTGGTAGGGTCTCTGCACCCGACTGGATCGCAACCACCGTACTCCAGGTGGAACACCCGCTATAGTGGCACGTTTGGGCGTGTCGCGTTCCGGGATCAGCCGGTGTATATCCAGCAACGGGGGGGGGGGGGGGGGGGGCTGTCCCTGACTGGGTGGCTTTCAGGCCGGCATGACAGCGGCGACCGGCGATGGATAGTATGTCTTTCGGTGGTCGCCATTGTTTTTGGATTGTACTGTGCTTACCATCAGGCACAGTACAGTCACTTTGCCGAGCTACAATAAAAAAAAAAAAAAAAAAAACTAAGTTCAAATCATTTTTGTGGCTTGTAGGAAAAGTATTGTTTGAGATTTAGATCTGACGCTCTCTTCTACAGGCTGTCCTTACTGCAATAGAGAAATCATTTTGATAACCTAAAATAATTTTGAGATATGCATACGTGACACAAAAAATTCAGCTGGCGTCTATTGAAATTTTACGATGTTGTTTTGCGACCACAAAATATGCAGGAAGGTAAATATTCTACCGCGACACATTTTTTTTTAACAAAAATATTCTGCGTCATGCACATGTCTTGCCAGTGGTGTCCGTTCGTAACGACACGTAGGCGTGTTAGGCCCTGAATCTTATTTAACCGGTTCCTAATGTCAATTACTAATGTTAAAATATTTGCTCTGATTTTTATCTACATATCTTGTTACGTCATGTCCCCCTGCGGGTAGGTAGAAACGATGGTGCATCATTTTTTTTGTTATTTGTACACTTCTTTGAATTCTAATAATTAATTCCTTCAATACAAGACAGATCACTAATTTTGTAAGGTATACTTGTACGAATAAATATATATAGGTTCAAGAATACATCTGAAGACTAGTGCAAGCATATATAGGGTATATATCAATTGTTCCTTTATTATTTACTAGCGGGCCCGGCAGACGTTGTCTCGCCCTGATTATGAAAAAATCCTTGACAAATTATATACTAAAACGTTCCTCATCAATCACTCTATCCACCGGTGAAAACCGCATGAAAATCCGTTAGGTAATTTTTGAGTTTATCGCGAACAGACAGACAGACAGACGCGGTAGGGGACTTTGTTTTATACTATGTAATGATACATTCTTAAACATTGTGAAATTTTAGTAGTCGCGTAGTGGTATAAGTGGCAGCTTCACCGCTGCCACAGCGCTGAGGGTTCGAATCCCACATGCAACAATTATTTGTTTGATAGACAAAATCATAATTGTGACCCTGGATATACTTGTATGTCTTATAGTTGTTTTTTTAACAATAAATAACAATACTATTAATTTAATCAAAAAATAAAATATGTAAAGATCGATAGATATTTCTTTACAGCAATATAACTTTAAGAATAACACATAGTCTATAATTTATAAACTTATTATTTAAATTGGCCAAAATATAATGATTAGTTTCAGGAAAATTAAAAAAATCCCTCCTTCTAAGAGGTATCCCAGCGTAGGCTGCATTACCCATTAGAATCATATGATGATAATGTATGTCGTGGCAGCGATAAAATGGCATCTATGTAGAAGTAACGTCATGGTTATAATTTCATCGATTATTCCACCAAGAATAGTCGAATAAAACGGTAACCGATTACAGAAACACAACACTGAATATAGTTTACGACGAATTATCCGTAGGTGTGACTAGCCCAACTGTCAGAGCGAGGATGCCCAGTATCCAGTCGTCGGTCGCCTTTTAAGCCATCAAGTTACATAAACAGCCGATACCTCCAACCAATGGCGTCTCACATCGGGGTAAATAATTAACAGCCGATAACTTCAACTGATAGCGTTTGAGCTCATGAGTAACAATCCCGATATAGTCAATAGCGCGGTATCACAGGTCAATAGTAGCCCCCCATATGTATATAATGTAATCATTTATAAAAAAACAAACGCAGACAAAGTCGCGAGGTGACTGCTAGTATTACTCTTTATATATATATATATATATATATATATATATAACTCTTCTGTGCATGTGTATGTGACTGAATGGCCTTGCCTTCTAAACGGCTGGACAGATTTTAATGAATTTTTTATGAATTTTGAGGTGGACTCAAGAATGGTAAATTTATAATTGGTAGATGGCGCTGCGGTTGAATTTTAGTTTTTTTTTCATTATCAAGGCAGGACAACGTCCGCCGGGTCCGCTAGTATATCCATACAATTTTTGTGGCAAATATCATTTTCAGTTCTTTTCATTATTCATCACAGCAGAATAAAGAATAGAGTTTTCTTTCTTATGTACTGCTCGACGCTTGGCCCCAATCACCTGATAGAAAGTAAGGATAAAGCTGGGAATGTACTGTAATCGCATAGGAAAAACGTATTCACTCTTGTTTTGAAGACCGTTATGATAGATATCAGAACAAGCAAGGTATTCTCTCTAATCGACTTTAAAATACTTAATACTTTATTTACGTCATTATTGACATAGTCTCGACATTAATGGAGACACCGGCGCGGCTTAATGATGGTTATAAAATTAATATACTGCCACCGCCGTGTGCAAAAGAGGCACATCTAACTAAAACACATATCGGAGAGAAATCGAAATGCCTTTAGCCTGTGCCTTTACGTCTTCTTCGAAGTACGTCTTCTTTTTTTTTATAATAAAATTTGAGAACAGAAACTCATAGGTAAAAAATACTATAGGACTTTTTTTCTGGTTCTCAATATACTATATATTAAACTCAATATTGCAAAAAACAGCAGATGCACCCCGTTTTTCTTCGGACAACATTATTGAACCTCTCAACATGGCACGAGGTAATCGGCCGCGAGAACCTCACAACATTTACGATCTTACTGCAAGCCGTAAACAATGTTTCGTATTGTTCGTATTTCATTTTTGTAGGGATCTTCTCTATAACAATGCAACTTTACACACTGCTATTTGCATCGACATGTAAATTACTCGCCACCCACCAAACATATTGTATGTTATTCTTACTCCTTTTTTAGTAATTCATCTATTAATTAAACTAAGTGTTTACGGAAGTTTTGTCGACCCAACACCTTGTTTTTGACCAACACAACCAAGACAACAACAACAAGACAATAAATAGACAAGAGAACAGTTGAGTATTTGGGATACCTGGATACCTTGCTAATTGAATTGTATCGGAGAAAACAGCCGCATTTAAAAATAGCAATTGTAAGAAAGGGCGAGCTATTTATACTGTGGCGCCATCTCTTAACCATACGAACGACGAATTAACGAACACAAACATTATTAGTGAAGTTCAGTTTGTCTCATGCACTAAGAATAATTACTTCGCGCTTTTCTTTTAACTAATTATAAAAATATTAGTAAGATAAACGTCTTAGAGTCGAAGTATTTTTTTATTTTTGTGAAAATTTCTAAATAAATTATATTTTATGGTAACTCTACAATCAAGGTACATCCCCATGTCCGGTATGAAACAGATTTGCGATTTATTCAATAGTTAAATTAAATATACATAATATTATTTCTACGTATTTCTGTCATACTGACCTGATAGTATTTTACATTTTTGAATGGTTTTACTTAAGAACTGCCAATGGATATGTAAGGAAGTAGTTTTAGCTCGCGGTTTCGCTCGTGTTAATGTAGACTTTACCTATCCCTAGCAACTCTAGAAAAAATATTCTTTATATGTTTTCTGTACCTCTTGCAACGTGTATATAATATTTTAAGATGGCCGGTTGAGTATTTAAAGATACAAATGTAGCAAACTCACATTCGCGATTATAATATTAGTTAGGTTAGGTTAGGTTAGTTATACCTTTTATATGAATATACCTAAAGGAGGAGAAGTTAGCAATATTTTTCAATCTTAAGAGTGTAAACTATCGACCCAAACTGGCACACGACTTTGTTTTTATTGAAAGACAAAGTGATGGCTCTATACCTAACTCTAAATACAGCGATATTATAATCTATAGGCGGTTATCGCTATCATGGCGTCCTGCAAACCTGTTGACATGTGAGTATGCGCATGACATGCTGAGAGAGAGTCACAGTAACTGGTTTCCACTATGTGTATGGTGGTAACAATCCGGGTCGAGACACTCCACCATCCCGCTTGACTACTACAGTGATAGCTCCGGGAAGCGGCACGTTTGAATGTAACACGATGATGGATGTTCCTTGGTATGTGGTGGCTATCTACTAAGGTGGCAAACTATCAGCTACGCAATGATACTTTAATGATGCATAAGACTATTTTATATTCAATGTTATAAAAATAATATTTTTTGTAACAATCCGATTGCTAACACGTGTCGCTCATACAATACTATCGCACATTGTATTTCCTGGCAACACCGACGTTTACATAGACATCTTTCACCTTAGTCTGAGCCAATTTCGACGCGTAGTATATATACACAAATTA
The DNA here is from genome assembly GCA_036509395.1 of Antheraea yamamai. Lineage (NCBI taxonomy): Eukaryota > Metazoa > Arthropoda > Insecta > Lepidoptera > Saturniidae > Antheraea > Antheraea yamamai. Next base: position 22,244,624 of record AP028428.1, on the reverse strand, counting down.
TCATACTAATACTGTATATCTCAAGTTATTACACTCGTGTATGTTTGTACGATTGTATTTTATTAAGTATAGATGTAGGTACATAATCTTAGTTTGGATGATATAACAGATAAGAAAAAAAAACTATTAATAGTAACGGTAAATTACATTTGAACATATTATTTCTAATGTGTGCCTCGTAAAAAAACGTAATATCGGATATATACATTTTTTCACACTAAATAAACTTTTAAAGAACAAGTACAGTCACAAACATAAATCTATTTAAAGTACTAGTAGCAAAATCCAAAGTGAAGTAACCATAAGACTAACGAAGGTGACAGATAAATCAAACGGATCATTGAACATGAAGCAATTCATGCGTTATGTTGACGAGAGATAATACGTCTTAACCGTAGCATGAGACATAACCATAAAGTAGGACGCTGTTTTAGCTCCGATTCTCGGAGTATCGATATTAATGTCACAAATAACGACATTCACTGATATTTTAAGCAGTTTCCTTCAGTGTCTTTGTATTAAATAATGCGAAGTACAAGCTTATTAACTTATTTTACAATTATATTATTATAATTCTTGTCATCCCTATCTAGTTCTATAGCGTCAATGAGATAACAACAATCGATGACTACAGGGGCATAGCTACTTTTACATCAACCGTATCAACAATATGAGGTCTTTAAGTTACAAAGGTGTATCTATAAACTAAATCTCTGTAAAATATCTATAAACTATTACCCACAGCCTTGAATCGTTAGTAATAAGTAATCGTAATTAATTAATTAATAACAAAAATATGAAAATAACAAGTGTTCCTAATGGCTTTTCATTCACACCACGTGGAAAGCACGATATAACTGAGCACTAAAAAACCACATCGTAAAACATGTAAAAGTAGTAGAAGTAACAACCTTTACCACCTGTCTCAACGTTAAAGATCGCCATAATTTGAATACTAAAAACTGTAACAAACTGGTCATTCCATGTTTCAGACTCGGTAAGACCAGTAACAGTATTTTAGGTAATATATAGTATTAGGTTATGCAACAAAGTCCTAAAGCATATTACCGATTCGCTGGATTGTAAGTTGAAGCGTTATGTCAAGCAAGTTTTTTTGTCAAAATAAGTATGATTAAATGATGACGATGATGTATCGAATTAACACCCTACCCTTACCCTAAAAATGATTGTCACTTTATTTTTTGGAAAATGATTTTTTTTTATGTCGTAAGAGGCATACGACCAGGCGGGTCACCTGATGTTAAGAGATCATCACCATCCATAGACACTAACAACACCAGGGGAGTCACTAATGCGTTGGTAGCCTGTGTTTGGGGGTGGGAACGAGGAGAGGGGTGGGGAGGGGAAGTGGACCTCCGGCGCTCTCACTGACCGAACGAAATGCAACAATACGAGCACTGTTACATCACGTCAGTTTTCTGTGAGAGGGTGATACTACATCGAGCGAGCCGACCCTTTCATGCTGAAACCAGTAATAGCTTTAGGGTGCCTCTACCACCTCTGAAATGATTTAACATCAGACCGAGACCGAGTTTCTTGCCGGTTCTTCTTGACGATCGAGTTGTTTTTCGAATAAGTGGTAGTTTTGACGTTCATAAGCGCTTTCTCAGAGCGTAAACTGAATAAAGTATTTTAAATCTTGACTTAAAGGAGGGATGAAGTTGATAAAAGCAATTTATTATTACAAAGTACATTTGTTGACATATTAAAAAATATAACTTAGATTGAAGTCATAGTATAAATATATGTCTTTAGTCGAATCCAGAACGCATATTTATATATACTAGTGGTCAAAATTCGAACATCATTCATTTATTTTTTTAGATTGAATTTTATTAGGGTTCTTTTATTAAAGGGTATACCCATATAATCAAAGGTTTTCATCATGGCTACTCAATTAATTTGCCACTTTTTTTAATTGATATGTATAAACATAAATGAAAATTGAAATTAATTATACTTTTGTAACAAAAAACAGGCAATTAAAAAGGTGGTAAGGCTTTCAAATTCTAAGTAAACATAACTTTACGAAAATAAAGAACTTTATCACAATTCAATACAGTATTTCGGCCTAGTTATACCAATCATGGTAACAAAGTAATTGATGTATGAGATGATTAGGCTATGCAATATTCGTTTGATTTCACTAATAACGTAAATGCAATTTCCTGTTTATAGCTCTTCTTTTATAATAATAATCATAACAAATTACTCCGACATAATCAACTACACACATTTTAACCTCAGAAATTATAATCTGTTGGATACAAATACTGTCAGATGCACTCTCCACCGCTGCACTGATATGTCTCGTAATTGATATTTATGCTTTGTACTGAAACATAAAACAAATGAATATGTATCACAATAATAAGGACTGAAGAGTCCTATTCTCCAATATGAGTTATCGTCTTAGAGAGACAAAATAGAGAAAAATCAAATTAGGCAGTAATTACTATTCCAAAGTTATATTATATTATAATTATTCACAACTAAATATGCTTAATAGATTAGAATTTTATTATGTAGGGTGAAAGTGGGAAAGTTACCCTAGGAAGATAGATGCCTCATAATTCTGTTGTGGAGGACAGCAGCTGAGGTAGACACCATATTTTTATTACAAAAATGGGCAGTTAGATTAATTTACAATGTGAGACCTCGCAAATCCTTAAAGACCCAAGTTCAGAGAATACGGTATCTTAACTCTGCCTTCTCAATACATTCTTGATAATTTAATGTATGTCTGTAATAACCTTGAAAAGCTAGATTTCGTAAAAAACCGGCACAATCTAAATACTAGGAACTGTGACAAACTGGTTGTCCCGTGTTTTAGACTTAGTAAAACCAGTAACAGGTTTTTGGGAAACACTGATAGATTTTATAACAAAGTACCAAAAGATGTTACCGATTTGCCGGATTGCGAATACAAGCGCCATGTCAAGCGAGTTTTGGTGTCAAAAGGCTATTATAGAGTGGATCAATATGTGAACGATGGTGATATCTGGAATTGACTCATCTCTGTGCATCTATTAAAAAACGTTTGTATCATGTAATTAATATATTCTAAATATTATACCTAGTCTTATCATAAATACTGAAACAACGAAAAAAAAAAATTCTATTGCAAATAACATTTATTACTAAAATTAGTGTGTTAGTTTAATACATAAATATAAAACAATTTAAAATATAAAAAGCTTGTTCGAAGTGGTCTCCATTGGCTGCAATAGAGTCCTTTAAACGTTGAGGCCTGTTATCAATAGAAGCACGCACTCTTTCCATGGTAAAATTCTTCACTGCCGATCGTATGGATTGTTTTAGGGACTCCAAATTATCACGGCGTTTAGAGCAAGCCGTACTCTCTAAAACTGACCATAAATCAAAATCCAGCGGATTAAGATCGGGACTACACGACGGCCAGTCTTCAGCTCTGATGAAGTCTGAAACGTTCGTTTCCAACCAAGACTGCGTACACCGAGCTTTATGACCCGACGCCGAGTCTTGCTTGAAGGACCATTCTTGGTTATTGACAACATGGTGTTGTTAAGGGGCTTCACTACCTCCTCAAGAACGGTATCTTGATACAATTGTGCCGATGTTTTGATACCTTTCTCACAAAAGTATGGCTCAGTCACTCCTTCATACCTAATACCCCACCAAACCATCACTGAAGTCGGATAGTGCCCAGGTTGCACTCTGTCGACTAATTGGGAAGCTTCCTTAGAACTTTGAGCACAAATACGGTCATTTTGTTTGTTAAAATGTTGCTCAATTGTAAAAAATTTCTCATCCCTAAACAAAATTTTTCTGTGACCTCCCTTTGCGTACCGCTTCAGTAGTTGTTTCGATTTTACCACCCTATTCTTTTTTAAATTATCAGTTAAGAAATGACCAGTATGTCTCTTATAGGCTGCAAGTCCTAAGTCATCTTTTAAAATACGTGACATTGTTCTAGGTGCTATCTTCATCTCCCGAGATAAAATCTTTTGCTTTCGGACAGGATTTCTTCGAATTCTTTCCCTTACTACTTTGACCACCTTTTTCGTACGAACACTACGTGGATGGCCAGATCTTTTTCTGTCACAAGCAGAGGAGGTCTCATTGTACCTATTAATAGTCCGGTACATAAACATTTTACTAATACGAAGCGTATGGAGAGTTTTAAATATTGCATTTGGCTCCATATGTGCAATGCAATCACAGCGATTCGGTTCTCTTTATCACCCCATTCCATTTTAATATAGCAAAATATTGTACAATGTATTGGCGCCAAAATGAGAAAACTCAATGAATAATCATATAAAAATGACAGATTCCAAATTCAAATGTAATATTTTGTTTATTTTTAATTGTAACAGTATTTATGGCCAGGCTAAGTATATATTTGTTAAACAGGTAAACCAGATCGAGTTTCTTGCTGGTTCTTCTCGATGACTGGGTTGTTTTCTGAACCGATGGTAGTTGTGACGTTCATAAGTGCTTTCTTAGGGCCTAAATTGAATAAAGTGTTTTTAATTGATTGATTGAATTCAATAGGAGCGTACAAACATAATACAGTCATAGCAAACACTTTTAAGGAAAGTAAAGCTCCTGTCTCAAAAATATGTGAGCACTCATCAAGCTAAAAGAGTTTGTTTTGAGTTATAAATAAAATTCAATGACTTCAGGACATTACTATTTTGAATGTCTACACATTCACACGTGAGTGTATAACAAGTCACATTCACATTTAATAAAATATAAAAGGGAACTGCTGACGAATTTGATAAAGAAATTATGATTAATGTAACGTTCTAAAACCTTTAGTAAAATATATTTCTTAGAATAATTTTACCTGTCTAGACTTGTATGCGATGAAGGTGGTGGCAGAAAATAGGTTTGTGGTTTTAAAATTACTTGAACGTTTCGAAGCACTCGTAAGTTTCATTCTTGGAATGTATCCAGCGCGTCACGTAGTTAAAGGGAATACACGAGCATGCTCGACGAATCACAATTTTCATTGTATCTAATATTGTATATATATAGAAACAGAAAGCATCTAATTACCTTGGTCAGGTAACGCTGATGTTTTAGAACAACTGATTTTTTTCTTAGGTATTTTAGTCAACAATTATCATTATAATGTCTTCTTTTTCTTATTGTGTTTTTAATTATTAAATCCGTGTTGATCTTTGATTAAATATGAGTTAGTATATACCACAAATGATGACAATATTTGTCCTTTTTACCTTAACATTAAATGTCACATCTAATTTTTTTAATTTAGGAGTCTTGAAATAATCACGCTATAATTAAACATCTAATTATAATAAATAAATATATTGTTTCAGGTAATTTTAAAACATATTATTCATCAATATGTCATGTTTTATAAATATCTCTATATAGAAACTGAGTCAATATTACTAACAAATCACGTATCGCTACATTTGGACATAAAATAAAAACATTATTATATAATTATTAATAAAATAAAAAAAAACATTAAAATTTAAAAAAAAGCTTATATTCTCGTACTTTTCCTTCATATATGTTAAATATTCTAATTACACTATTTAAAAGTAATGCTTAATTTCTGTCATTTCAAACTCTGGTTTAGTATATTCTCTTTATAGATTAAGAGATAAATTCAACTTATATCTACGCGACCTAAATAGCGACCTCGAGTTGAGGTTTAAACAGATTATATGATGAAGTACTGTCGATACAAAATGAAAACTTTTTTACGCGCGTTAAGCGGTAATTTTGGCAGGTTATAAAGTAGGGTGGAGTGAAAAAAACAAATTTTTTTTTTTTCTTAGCCTGGGGGTCAAATTTGTAGCTTATAAAAAACAAAAATTTTTTAAAAAAAAAAAAAAAATTTTACTCAACATCTTGAGCCAGCCCACTCATTTTTAAAACTAATTACGAGTAAAAATATTTGGTTGCAAAAAAAAAATTTTTGAAGGCGTTCTAGAAACTTCAGAGTATCCTCTTTTATGCCAATTAAAAATCACAAGTTAAAAAAAAAATTTTGTGACTATTGTTTTAATTTAAAAAAAAAATCCCAAAAAGTACCATTCCTCTTTAGGGCACTAGAATAAAATTTGAGTTGGAAATGATCATAATTGCCAGTTCTTAGATGTTTTAAGAGATTCAAAGACAAAAAAATTTTTTTTTTTGCAACCAAATATTTTTACTCGTAATTAATTTTAAAAATGAGTGGGCTGGCTCAAGATGTTGAGTAAAATTTTTTTTTTTTTTTCAAAAATTTTTGTTTTTTATAAGCTACAAATTTGACCCCCAGGCTAAGAAAAAAAAAATTGTTTTTTTCACTCCACCCTATTATAAAGGTATGATTTCGCGTTAAGACATGTTAATAAAGCGTGCGTCTAATATTGTTGTTTTGTATTGAGATTGTGCAGACCATTATATATTATATTTGATTAATTAAGAAACTGTATAAAAATGTATATAATTATTGTTCGGAAAGTCAGCAGATGTGAAAACCAGACTAATGTTAATAATTCCAATATACAAATATAAAGCAATTAAAAATTCAAAAGAGAACACAGTTATTTCATTATCTTGAGTTTTCTGTTGACAGTCCTTATGACTGCCGCAACTTTTTTTATTAAATATAAATTTCAATGAAGTATAATGAATATTTATTGTAGAATTTCTTTTTGAACAATATACTTGGGGCGTAAAAAGCAATCAGGGAGATATTTACCTTGTATAGAATAAAAATGAGACGCGCTATTTCTTCTCTGTTTTAGATTTATGTTACTCGGACAACAAAAAGTGTAAATAAAATGTAAATAAAGTCGACATGTCTTATTATTTTGCAATCTTTGCAAATATTAAATATACTATATCAATGATAAGTAATAAATTTACGTAGTTGATCAACAATTTCAATTGCAAAAAACACAAGCTTCCTTAAAGATTAAAAATAGAGAAGAGAACTTCGTTAGAAAACTAATGTATTTTACTGTGCAAGTAGAAACTTGAGAGCGAATTGTACTAAATACTATAACTTATATAACTAATTTTGTATGCAACTGTACATGCACGTGTCCAAAAAGTAATGAATGATTCAGATAACGTGATTATAGTAACGATATTATGTTTTCACGATGATCCTTACTGCTTATCCATCTTATTTACCATAATATCGTTACGATTTTAAATTCTGATAAAAAATAAAACAAATTCATAATGGAACTGGTCCGAGTTCAATGACGGATGCAATGAGGGTGACCAAACGATCTTGTATTATAACTTTTTTTTATTTTTATTATCGTGTATATTTTAGGATTATTTCATTTTATCTAACGTTGTACACATATTGTCTCTTTAGGATAAAAATTACACACCATAATTTTTAATTGAAGTGAGAACTTCTTTAGGCGCCTTGAGTGGTACTTTTTTGACAGGAGATAAATGTATAACGTCGCGTCATGACATGTTAGTAAGCGTGACCAATCACCAATCACGCTTGCGCGGCTTGTGTCAGACTAACACCGCCTAGTATAAGAGCGTGTGTACATCTAACATTGGTATTTTGTAAAGAGAGACTAATAATAATAATTTAAATTTACAAATTATGATATTTAACTAATTCACACTATAATTAATTTAAAATATCAAAAAAGAAACCAGTTTAATTGCATCGTTTTGAGTTGCTAAAAATCCTTGAAAGTTGACAAAAACTGCAAAAATTTGCGATTATGTTAATAAAAAAGAAATTATAAACCTGAATCGTGTAGGATTTTTATCTAATTTGATCTGCTGAATGCGAATCTGAAGTTTACTTAGACCATTCTCTGAAATCTAAGTAAATTTTAATAAACGATAAAATTGAAAAATGCATTTATTTTTATTCTCCTTATATATAATATAGATATATATATATATAAAACATAAATATATATAAAACATAGTTTTTATTTTATTTTATTACTAGCGATCCCGGCAGACGTTGTCCCGCCCTTATTATGAAAAAATCCTTGACAAATTATATACTAAAACGTTCCTCATTAATCACTCTATCCACCGGTGAAAACCGCATGACAATCCGTTCGGTAGTTTTTGAGTTTATCGCGAACAGACAGACAGACAGACGCGGTAGGGGACTTTGTTTTATACTATGTAATGAAACACGATTACATACGTTTCTTGTCTTACTGACGCATTAAATACAAGTTTAAAATGTAAAAATGTTAAAATCAGCAAAACATTTTTTTATTAACATAGTCGCAATTTTTGAGGATTTTTTGCATTTTACTTATGTTGAAAACTGCTTATTATTCAAATAAACTTCAGATTTGAATTCAGTGGATCGAAATACATGAGAGTCACACTTGGACTAGTTCCACTAAAAAAATCGTAATCAAAACACGCAATTTTCACATCTTTTTATGGTTTTTTGCAATTCACTCGAAATTTTAACGTAACGTAGTTCAAACTAACTCCAGATACGGATTCAGTGGGTAGAAATATATGTCGGCAGGGGGGTGGCGTCAAATGTACCAACAACATTTTTTTATGTGCCTGTGATATTTTTGTGAAAACAATATATGATTTTTTATATAAATTAATTTTCTATATTATATAGAAACCTCAGAAAGTCATCAAATCTTGTTATTCTAGTCTGCAACTTGACTCCCAACACTCTACACTGTCCATCCGCACTATTACTCCCTTCTTCTTTCATACATTTTATGGTAATTCTTCTACTCCTAAAGGTCGTGTTAGATACTCCAAATACAAAAAAAAATATTTGAATTACTTTTAGAAATCAGTACAAACAAACCAAAAAAAAATTTGAGCGTTATAATAGTAGGCGAGCGATGTCGTGGATATTTATTAGTGTATTACAAAGATGACCAAGTTATGAACTGCAGAATGGTGCACCTATGCGGAGTCCACCGGGGAAAGCCATTGACGTAAATTCTGTTCAAGTTGAAGGCACTTTAAATGGATCTAGACAAAATTCACAACACATGAATTATACGATTTTTTTTTTGAATATCCTAAAAAACTTCCTCGTAATTTATAGATTATTTTTTCCAAATTCAGTGAGATTACCTGCTCTTCATATGATGTGTTAGAATGCAGTTGTATGGTAGTCGACCAAAATAAGCGTAAGTGGGCCAAACCCTGACTCTTGTTTCTCACTCTATGATTTTATCCAAAGTCTACATTTACATGTAGTTACATGTAAATCGGTCGCTATACTATGTGTCGCTAGTCTGACGCAGGCGCAATACCTCACGAGCAGGTCGTGGTCATCAGTGACGCAAACCCATAAATTTCTTTCCCACCAAGAATCACTTAACGAAAGAAGATCAAATCGCTTAAAGAAGTTTTCATTTCAATATTGTTTTAACATTAGGTTTTGTTTTGAGACATGGTTAGAATTTTAAGAATTGCAGCACTAAAATACACTTATATCAATTATTTGTTAGACCTAATTTAGAATATCGCAGTCGAATCTGGAATCCACATTATGATATTTATATAAAAAATATAGATATAGAACGAGTACAGATGAGATTTTGATGGCATCATTGGCACAATTGCAATGTAGTCAATAAAATTATAAAATATAATGATCCTCTTAACCACTTCAAACTGTCCTCCTTAAATAATCGAAGAATCATATTAGAACTTATGTTTTTATTTAATATATTTCATGACAAAATTGACTGTCCACAAATTACTAATCACTTCAATTTTAATATTCCTGCTAAACTTCCGAGATCTAATAAATACGTCCCATTTTACATTTCTCATTCATATACTAATTTAGGCTTTTACACGCCGGTCAACAGCATATCTAGTTCATATAACTCGTTCCATAAAATATGTGAAATTTTCTCAGCTAAACGAAATAAATTCAAAACAGCGATGGAGACATATCTGTCTATTCACAAAATATAGTTCTAATTGGTTTAGTAGGTATAGTATTTCTATATTTCTCTTTCTATTGCTTAGTTAGTTTCCATAGTGTTTTAATACATGGTTGTAGAGTATCAATTAGTTTTTGAATTTCATTTCTCTTTTTGTTTCTATTTCCTAGTTTTCGTATTATTATGTTAAATCTTTTAATACGTAAAATAGTTTAATATGAAGTTTTATTAAAATGTTATTTATTGTTGGAAGATGTCGTGGTTGTCTCTAAATATGGCTACATTTATAATCAATCGAAAACGCCCTATTTTAATATATTTATTAATGTATAGTCATGTTGACAACCCTAAAATAAATAAATACTTATACACATTTATACAGTTCACGCATTATAACATTATCTACAAATTTATTTAATAAAACAAAAAAAAAATCAGATATATAAATATTTTTCGGCAGATATAATTATTAGTATTAAATTATATAAGCACTTACAGCCGGTACTTCCCAGAAAAGAATCGCGTATATCTATTCGCTATAACACGATCATTGTAAGTAAATATCGAACTTTAATTAGAATATGTGAATATTCATAATTTATGCAGTGTGAATGTTCATTAAATATTTAAAGATATCACGTTATTAACCGTGAAATGCTAATAAAAGAAGTGATATGAAGTCATCAACATCAGGTCATCATCATGGTTCAGTGGCTAGAATATGCTGTTGAGACACCACGCCTATCAGTCGCAATCTAAACACGCTAAACCTAACGGAGGCTGAATTTCAAGTGCAGCTTGCGGAACACACTACAGGATAACTTGAGGGTGGTAGCAAACCAGGCAGACTTGGAAAAGCCCTAGCACCATGCTATAATTTCGGCTATCTGCCAGTAAATTTCCCGTTAAAATAGGTCCAGCCATTTTGGAGATTACCCGGAACCAACAAACAAATAGACAAAATATAATAATATAAAAATATCAACCGAATATAATCTTTTTTTTTTGTTATTTGTAGCTATATCCATTCACCAAAAAGGTATTATTTATTTTTACAAACACACACTTTATTTTTATAATACGTAATAGATTGCAAATAAAAAATTTAAAACAAAACTAACGTAGAATAAACTTTTTGAATAGGAACACAAAATAATCTTTGAAAATGTTTGCGATAGAAACTTACCACGTTACCATGAGAACGTATATAATACTAACCCTAACACGCAGGGAAAGCAATTAAAATGAAAAATATGCCCGATTTTGTAACATTCTTCATTGGCGCTCCACTTCTATTGGTCTTAGCGTGATGATATATAGCCTAAAGCCTTCCTCGGTAAATGACCTATCTAAAACCGAAAGATCTTGTTAGTTCACTGAAACGATCGCAAGAAACTAGTAATATCATTACCTACTCGACAATGGCAGTGATAATCTACTACAATATCAGTTGCCAAAAAGAAAAGAAATAAAAAAAAACTTATTAATAACAAAATGATCTTACATTATCTATATTTACCGAGACCTTAAAACAAAGACTAGGACATTTTGATCTTAAATCTTATAGCACGAAATATTCAAACTAATCCGTTATTTTTTCTAATAAGTTGAACGACGTCATAAGTATATGACTAAACACTGAGCAAGGTAATTCCCAATCAAGACTGTGTTGATAAATACTAATCAATATGCGATATTTGATGGTATCACTGAACTGACGTTAAAAAATATATTTTGAATAACAATTACATATGACTAATTTGAACTTTTTTAATCAAACTCAATATAACAACTAATGGATTAGCTCTTGTAGAGATTGTGTTGGTGTTAAAGGGTTATTTCATGATTTACAGATTTACAGTCAACATTTTGACTCATGTTTTTTTTTTCAATGTGATACTTGAAAATTTCGAAATATGATTTTTAAAGTACCCTGTACTCTGTAAATTACTATGTACTCTGTAAAGTACTCTGTATTCTGTAAAGTACTCTGTACTCTGTAAAAACACTTTTCTTTTAAAGGTTAACTGTAAAAAAAGGTTCAAAGATAAAATGTTCTCCTTGCACTTTAATTGTGCGTAAGCGTACAAGTTTCAAAAAACTATAGCACACTTCTATTCCCTTGTTTTTTTTATACAACAATATAGTGCATCGTTATAAACAAATTCATTTTTTTCATATTTGGGACTATTTTTTTCCATTTTTGTTTCGATATTCTTAAATATACGTGTAAAATTTTGGACTCGAGATTTTAAGACTATAAGTGGTACGGATTTTCGTACATGCCGGTGTTCGAAGCTGCAAACATTGGATTGATATTCCACTGGTCATACCACTCGACCATCACGACTCATCAACTAAAAACGTATATGAGTATTGTATAAAGTCCATTCATGGTTTTAGTATGATTCACAGCTATTTACTAAGCCACGATATTTGATAACGGCGCTAATGATCTTCAATACATAAGATAGATAAGGAAGAATGTTATCGGGACAAATCTGCTTACACAATACACAATACTGTACACATGATTGCTCTACACATTAGACGTGAAAGCGACTACGTAGCAGTTCTAAGAACTATCTATACTATAATAAAACTGTAGCAAGGTCAAATCTGTACATTAAATATTTTTTGAAAATTTTTATCGGGGTAGACTTTGTTATCGATATAGAAGCCAAAAATAATCTTTTTACAATTTTTGTCTGTCTGTCTGTCTGTCTGTCTGTCTGTCTGTCTGTCTGTCCCTGTGAACACGCATCACTCTGAAAGTACTGAACCGATTTTGACGAAACTTGGCACAGTGATAACTAATATTACGAGATTACATCTAGGATACTTTTTATCTCATAAAACGCAAGGGATTCTCCAGGATCTGCTTGTTTGTCTGGCCCTTTGAACACGTACCACTCTGAAAGTACTGAACCAATTTTGACGAAATTTGGCACAGTGATAACTAATATTACAAGGTTACATCTAGAATACTTTTTATCTCATAAAACGCAAGGGATTCTCCAGGATAACGGACGAAAGTCAAAAATTTGTAGTTAATGAAATTTTTGACGGATTTTGGTAAATTTTCATTGTGCTATATATAGCAGACAGATTAGCTAAAAAGATAAGCTATATTTCCCTAAGCTACTTTAAAAAAAATACCAAAAAAAAGATCGCCAGAATTCGAACCGTCGGCTCCAGCGAACCATATAATGTCCAGTACGTTATAACTGAGCTACGGCTATATGACGTTTCTATGCGTAATTATCGACCTCATATGAAGAAAATATTTGTAAACGAAACTGTCACTTATATGTTGTTACATTTATTTTATTGTATAAAAAATGTTTGCTAAACAAAGGTGACAAGATTTTTTCCTAAAACATAAACCTAGATAATAGTTACATTGCATTGTAGAAGATGAATCTCAACTAGAGTTCTATCAGTACGTGTGTTGTTTCGATATTTGATAAAATTAGTTTTCTAAATGTTGTCGAGTCTTGAAGTAGTTGGGTTCAGGTTTGTGAATCTAAGATTAAAATAAATCAGTTGAGGTGTATGCAGTTATTTTTTTTTTTTCTCGAACTGACCACGCTATTGACCTAGCAAGGTCTTAACAGCTTCACCGGACTACTATTTGCAGTTACTATCTTGTATTTATACTAATATTATAATGACTGGTAAAGTTTTGTTTTCGAGGAATGCTTGGTACCTACTACTGGTCCGATTTCAAAAATTCTTTCACAGTTAGAAAGGTATATTATCCCAAGTTCAGTATCTTAGTAAAAAAGGTGGTTTGTATGTCAAAAGTAAAATAAATGTGACCAAATTAAAATTGAATGGAGATTTCACGTATACTTTACAAATTCTTATAAAACAAACAACTAAAATTAAATGGAAATTTAATGTAGATAAAGTTCAACTTTTACAGTATGTTACGTGATGAAGTTACAAGGGGTACTGGGAAGACATTTATCGGCAATATATGTAAGTTAGTTTTGATCTTCACTTTGATGACACTACTTTAGGTAATGCTGCGAACAGATTCTAGGCTTATTTTAAAAGATTTCTCACATACCAACTGGGTATATGTTTGAGTGAGTCCCTGGATAGTTTGGATTCACGATTGGAAGTGCTGGATAACGCTGCAATAGGGTTGTAGGTTTTTTAAGATTATTTGCGTTTAAAAATACAATTAAAACCGGTAATAACCGATTTGGTGCAGACGAAGTTGCACGGGTCAGCTAGTACTAAATATAATTACATGAACAAACATTCAAATGACAAGGAAACTACGCCTAAAGAATAATGAGAGAATTGGATTAAGGAAAAATGCTATAACATGCGAACAATGTGTCTATGATCCATACAAATCACGTTAATTCTATGAAATCCTAAGATAGTAACACTTTATAGAAATAGTAACATGCTAACTAAAATTATAAAAAGATGATAATAAAGCCGACATAAAAACTATAGTCTCAATTAAAAATCCGATGCTTATTCATAATTAAAATAATAATAATCGTTGAATACGATACTAATAATAGTTAAGTAAAACAATAGTTAATAATATCGTAACCCTTGCTCACTGTATAAGCTGCAATACAATTTTTGCAATGCAATTTTACAAAAAAATGCAATTTATAACGATTTTAGATTTGATTAATAAAATAAACGAAATCAGAACAAAGGTGGGGACTAAGAGTCTGGAGAAATATAAATAAGAAACTAATATTATAAATTATAATACGGATTTGTTTGTTTATGGACTTTCACGCCTTTATTACACAACCAATCACGATGAAATTTTGCAAAGACATTTTGTCCCAAAAGACTGAGGGATATGTCAAATTTATATTAAAACGAGCGGAGCTGCATGCAAAAGATAGTTTATTACCGTTTTGGAGGTTGATGATGGTGACTTTAAATTAATCCTCAATATTTAAATAACTTACCACCATAATAAAATGTAGTTATTTCTCGAACCTCGATTCAACAAATATCACAATTATACACAGTAGAAATGGGAGCGAGGGAAATACCAGATAAATCCCTATGCTCCCCCTACCCTCTACCCTCCCTTACCCTACACTACCCTTTGCCCTACCATTAGTTCCCTATTGGAAAGAACATCCAAAGCGGCCTTAGTGGAATCTAAAAATATTTGCCAACAGAGAAAAGGAGTGTTAGAGGCTTAAGCCTGCGTTTAGGTCGCAATTTCCCAAACCCTGCGCGGGCTGAACGCCCTAAAACTCTTTGGGCACGATACTCGCAAGGTGGATCCATAGAACATTATAATTATAACCTTCATCCCCAAACACGTGGTCAAACCTTAACAGAGTTAAAGTAGAACCATGACAGAGAAGGAGTACACGTGTGACCTTAATAATTTCCTGTACCCGTTCCATGTCGCATTACACTCGTTGAAGATTATCATGATGTTGTTATGTGCAAATAAATTAAACAATGCAACGTGTTCACAGATAAGCTTGTGGACAATCAAAACATAAGCTGAAACGGAAGGGACCGCACTACTTTTCCATCTACGTCATGTTTACCTTTAAACATTAGCTTTTAACATAGAATTGGCTTGTGTAAACTTAGCGAGGATGATTCAGTGTTGGCTGATTCGGACACTTCTATGATTTATGTAGGTATCTCTGTACTATGCCGGAACTTTCCGTGATAAAAAAAATCATCGGGTTGAAACCATAGTATGGTGGTAAGGTTTTTTGAAAACCCATTTTTCTTTTTATTTTAATGAGGCTTCAATATATCCTTGATGGCTATGTTAGCCTGTATAGTAACTCGGTTGGATTGACATACCATAAAACTTAATTCTCACATTTAGAGATTAAGTAAACAAATTTATAAATTACTAGCTTCTGATGATATATAGCCTAAAGCTTTCCTCGATAAATGAGCTATCTAAAACCGAAAGATCTTCTCAAATTTAACTGGTAGTTCCTGAGATTAGTGCAGACCGTTTCGTCGTCTATGCGCACGAGAACGTCTTTCGTGAGTTTCACGTTTATCGCTTGTCCTGCGCGACGATGCGTTCCACTGCTGCCGCCGCATCTTGGTCGGCGACAGCCTCGAGATCCACCAAAAAAGGCCCTTTCCAGGGCCAAACAGAACGCCAATCGACGACCATAGCTCCGCCTATGGTTTCTGCCACCTCAAAAATGACGACCACTGCATCCCACACCGGACTCCGCACCACCATGCCTGCTACTCGTACGCAGCCCATGGAAGCGCGACAGAGGTCGCCTAGCGGGGGTCCTCACCGTCAGTCGTTCCCGAGAGTGATATTGTCACTCTCGCTGAGCTAATCTCAGCTCGGACGCTGTCGGTGGAGATGACCCGCTGGATGGTACTGTACCTGCGCCTCCAGTAGTCTGAGAACGAGAGGAAGATGCCTTCTGCCGAGGACTCCACGGCGCTTGAACGCGCTGCTAAGGGGACCCTGAAGCCGCCGAAAATACCGGACAGCCAAATCGGGCCGATCGGTAGAGCACTGCGCCACAAGCGTAACGATCCGGTACTCGGCTCCACCACGACTCCTGAACAACAAAAATTGCCTCAAACATCACCAGAAATCCAGTCTCCGGATTCTCTACGTCTCTACGTCGTCTCTACGTCGCGCGGAAAGCCAGCGGCGCAGGCGGTCGCACCCACGCCAGTGCTCGCTACGTCGCGAGGGGCTGCCCGCGAGCAGCCCCCTCCCCCGTATTGAATACGGAACCCGCGGCCGCGTAAGACCACTGATCCGATCAATCCCGGAAGAAGCGCCCCCACAGGGCGTGAAATCCAAAATAATACACGAGACTACCACAGGGGAGCGTCATGGAAATGACGCGCGCATCCCCAAACAATAGACACCCACACAGAAGGTGGGGGGAGAGCGAATCCACCACCAGAGGGGCAACCCTCTGGTGCGGATGCGGATGCGCAAGGGGTGTGCGAGAATAAACTCCGGTTGAGATTAGCGCGTTCAACCAAACGAACAAACTCTTCAGCTTTATATATTAGTATACATTACTAGCCGTATTAGCTACAGAATCTTCTAAATTAATATTAATCTCTGCAACAATCCTGCAGAACTCGAAAAGTATTTTTTGGCGCAATTCCTCGGTCCGGCCACATTCCCACAACATATGATAATAAGAAAAACTTTACGAAGCGGAGATGTTTTTTCCTTAACATAAAAAGACATTATGTTGTAGGTGACCCGAAAGAATCCTGAATGCTGTAATCAGTTTCCTTCTAGAATGTCTGGCATGTTCAAAACAAAGAGTCAAGTGTTTTGTATGAAATACTCTTTTTAAAGAAAGCCCATTTTACTAGCGATCACTCTGAAAATAATGTCGCTAAGCGCACTTATACGTGTATTCCGGTAGTTACATTTGAGATCCAGTCTACTTCAATATAGCATGTCTATTTAGGACACATCGTGGTTTAATATTGCAGGAATTTTTGATCACATACTAAAATCAACAAATTCTGCTGCCGAATAAGCAAAAATGTACATTCACAAACCAAATTTTATATGTAAGAAACATCAACACATAACATTTATTGTTACAAATTTTCAATAGTGCCTCCCTCATAATGCGCTTACAATATATAGTCTCAGCAAGTGTAAAGAGATATATTTAACTAATATAAGTTAAAAAGAAAATTAGAACTGTAAATGTTGTTAGTTTTCCCTTTTACTTGAGTTATTTGTTCCCATACAATACGTAGTAAACACGTATAATGGGGATTGTACTTGCATAAAGTCATTCTTTCTAGGTGGATGTATTGGACTGTCCTGTTATAAATCTTGTTATTACTTCGAATAAATAATATAAATAAATATGATCTCCTTATCATTCCACTCCATATCAATTCGTTGGTCTTTTATTTCGCTATTTCAGTTCGAAATAGATTGACGGTTGCTATCTTTACGTGCAACATAACAAATATTCGTTAGTAACTGTTTTTTGAAGTGAAAACTTCTTTAGGCGTGCTGAGCGTAATTTTTTGGCAGGAGATAAATTTATAGTTTCGCTTCTTGACATGCAAGTCAACGTGACCGACTGTATTGCGCTTAAGTCAGATTAACGACGCGTAGTATAAGAGCCTGTGTACATGTGATATTGATATTTTGTATTGAGATTATCACATGTTTGATTAATTAATAAACTGTATAAGATAGTATATAAATTTTATTGGGAATGCCAATAGATGTGAAACATACAGTAATGATAATAATGTCAATGTACAAATTATGAAATTTAAATAATTCATGCTATAAATAATTCCAAAAATCAAGAAAGAACAGTTTAAATTCTATTGCTTTTAGTTTTCACTTCTGTCGGTAACCCTTATGACTGCTTCGACTTTTTTTATATCATAGGAGGCAAACGAACAGGTGGGTTGTTATGTTGATGTTAAGTGACCATCACCGTCCATAGACACTAGCAACACCAAGGTAGTCGCAAGTGCATTGCCAGCCTGTGTTTGAGGGGGGAGGGAAAGTGGGCTTCCGGCACTCTCACTGACCGAACGAAACGCTACAATGCAAGCACTGTTACTTCACGTCGGTGTTTCTGTGAGCCGGGTGAACTACCCAGGCAAGCCATATATGCATCACATATCCTTTTAGGTTATTTGAAATTTTGCCAAAAAATAGATGTATTATCATACAATATAACGTTACAGTATCAAACATAATATGACAAGTAATTCTCTCGTTTTCACATTATCACATCGTGTACGAGCGGTGGCACACGTGGCACACAACGTGTTAAGTTAATTTGGCAGATATAAATATAGTATAGTGTGGCTGGAAATATATTTGCTATTTGATACAGTTATCTGAGACTGTACCCCGTTAGAGATTGATAATAAATGACAGTAAATGATAGGTTGATGATGCAACCAAATATGAACTATGGAACGAGAATATAATGTAATACGCGCCTATGTACAAACTGTACACAATTATACAAAAAATATAAAGGAATTGAATAATAACACAATAGTGATCCTAAAATAAAACCAGTGCATAAGCTGTATCTGTGGCTAGGACTTAAATTCGTTTAAACTTTTTCAAATTGTTTGTAATTATTATTTTTGTTTTTTTTTTTATCATATGCAATGCCCCTAAAAATATTTACAGACATTTATTATATGTATAAACTAGCGGGCCCGGCGGACGTTCTCTCACCCTGATAATAAAAAAACCTTGACAAATTATATAAAACTTTCGTCATCAATCACTTTATCTACTGGTGAAAACCGCATGAAAAACATCTCGCATTTGAAACATTTTTCATCTGTGCTCCGCTCCTATTGGCCTTAGCGTGATGATGTATAGCCTATAACTATTCTCGATGAATGAGCTATATAACACTGAAATAATTATTCAAATCGGACCAGTAGTTCCTGAGATTACCCCTTACAACGCCACAACATCACAAACTAACAAACTTTACCTCTTTATAATATTAGTATAGAAAATGCATAGTTTTTTAAATTTTTGTATATAAAAAGCTTATAACTTACGGTTGGACGTCGACTGATTCAATTCAGATAAAATGAAATCGAATGAGAATATTTTTTATAACCAAAGGAACATTAAGTATATGACTCCAAATTCTCATGAGTTATACTACTCAGAGGCGCATTTACAAACGTGTGTTCAGTAGAAAATCGCTGCTTGAGTTATTAAAAAAAAAATTATAAAGAACATTTTTCCGCACTATAAAAAACAAACAAGAGTTGCACACACATGTTTATGTGTGCAGGATTCAATCCTGTTGCCGCCCCTGGGTATTAAAAAATATCGTCCCATTATCAAAATGTTGCATAAAGTCGAAATTACCGACTAATTTGAAAGAAATAAATAAAACGACTCATTTATAGTAGAAAATTAGCAAAAATTAATGTTTTTAATTTTTCGAAAATGTACTATTTACGTTTATTACATTATTCATATTTGGAAAATAAAAAGTATTCTCGATAACGCGAAGAAAATATTTTTTTCTCACCTTACGAATTTTACCACCGCTGTAAATTAGCCACCTTAATTTACTATCCCCGAGTACTCCATTGTAAAAACAGCGTTTTACATAAGTGCAATTGGAATAAAGTCTTACGTACAATTATAACAATAGAACATTGCCGGAATGGTTACCGCATTCAAGACCCAAAAGGACCTAATCTGAGCATCAACTACAGTACAGTCCTTCAATCTTTTTAACCACTCTGTATATAGCGTCCCAGAACACAAATTTGGGTGTAAATACATATTATATGTATAACTAGCGGGCCCGGCAGACGTTGTCCCGCCCTGATTATGAAAAAATCCTTGACAAATTATGGATAAATAAATGCTAATTTTACATTCCCATAATAATATTTTGACTTTGCTTTGTATTAAGCTCTTGATTTATGCGCAAGTCCGAACTTAAGCGATCAGAGCGGTCAAAAAGTTTGGCGAAGACTGTAAATTCTAACAGCGCTAATTTTCAGACGGATCCACGTTATTAATGCTACCCTTGGAATAGATATAACAAAGATATATAACCGTTTTCATATTTCGCTGAAAGGGAGTTTTTTGCACAGATAAAACAAAATCATCGAAGAAACTGTGCAAGAAATCCGCCCTCGAAAACTTTGTTGTCTACAAAAATTAGCCAAACACACAACAAGTATTTGGCTAACATATTTGCTATGTACTTATCTTATAATATACATACAACTGAAGTACTATTTAGCATTAATAAGTATTATTTATATAAAATGTCATATTACAAACAACATGATTATATGTGTAATTAAATCTTTCCTACTAAAAGCTTAACACAACTAGGGTTGCAACATTTAATTGAGCAGATAAAATATATTTATTGTTAAAAGCGAGAAAATGTATATTTTTTATATTATGAGGTAGGAAACCGGAATGCAGTTTACCTGATGTTAAGTCATATGACTATTAATAACCAATCTAAATAGAACCACATATCTAAGGGCAATAACAATAATTTGTTATTCCTAACATTGGTTTGAAGTTGAGTTGGATTAGTAAATACTCAAAAACTAGTGGGCTTAGTCTTTATCGTTTTTCAGTATAAAAATGCCTGTTTATTTAATTATATTATAGGCACTAATACATCGTATTAATATTACAGTACCAGAAAGCTTATGAAGTGTTTATAATAGTATAGCTAATAGATTAAAATAAGACAGAGGCTACAAATTATAAAGATATTGCACAAATTTATCATAATATTACGATAAGTATCAGGTAATTTTGAAAAAACCGTGCCTTAGTGATCTCGGCACGCACTGCATAAGCCGTCGGAGTTATACGACGATAATGTAGTGATTATTAAACAAGATAAAGTCGCGGACGGCTGCTAGTATAATATAACATCGGCTCTGAATACAGTATTCATTGTATATACACAAAACTATACTGTAGTTTTTAAGTTTAAGTTTTAAGCACTTTTAAGTTTAGTAAAATAAATATATATAAAATAAAATACCCCTATATATACATATATATATTTACGTATACATATATTTACGTATTTTATGGGAGGCTGGTGTTACTTGCGTCCGCAGGAAGTGTACCTCTCATTCCCCTGCATGTGCTCCCCGGGTGCTGCTAAAGGGTAACGAATTTTTGACCGCTGTACTTTTCCATGTATATACATGGTTTTTCTAAGCCTGAAACATGGGACGACGAGTTTGTCACAGTTGCTATCATGCCGGTCTTTTACGAAACCTTCGCAGCAACAAATAGAGTAACCAATCAATCGACGACAATAAAAGATGGATGTTGTACTTAGCCATACCATTAAATAAATAATAAATACGTTTTTTTTTTCTTATGGTTCTTATTATACGGGTGGCAACCCTAATTCGTACAGGCGCCTGCGTCGATGACGTGCAACACCCGCGCCGCGCCTACCGCCCGTATTCATTTCGGCGGTGGAGGGGATATGATTTGCTCGTCTTATATACACGAACACAGCACAACGCTAACCAGACGATTACAGCAAGCGTTCGCGACAGTGTATTTTTATAAAATGTGCAATATGTGTACACGCGACGTAACCGTGGAGGCGCCGTTACCGCCCGCGAAACCGAAAGTTAACCGGGTTTTAGAACGTATGAAGTTGAAGCACAACATCACGACGAACCCGATCAGCGCCGAGAAGCAGAAAGAAGTTGAATACCAGCCCGATTTACTCGCCGTATCGACACAATACACGAAAATCGGATACGACATATTCAAACAGGGACTCGTGCGGCTACAAGAGAGCAAGGCATATGTGTAAGTTGATTTCATTTAATAAAAAAAACTTTCCTATTAATCGAAAGCGTAACTGAACTCTATACTCGTATTTTACGATTGCCTTTTATTTGTTAGTTTATCAGTGAACAACTGCATATCTAATCGATGTAGGAAATAAATGCAACATTTAACTGACACATTCCTAACATTATTTTTTTATTCTTGTTAGAAATATGCCATGTAATTTTTGTGTATATATATTACAATAGCTTCTGCCCGCGATTTCGTCCGCGTGGAATAGTTATTTTGGGCTAACGCTAAGACGCAGCGGAAGCCCTAAAAAAAGAACCATTTTGAAATATTCTTCGTTGGTGCTCCGCTACTATCAGTCTTAGCACAAGTATATATAGCCTTATAGCCTTCCTCGATAAATGAGCTATCTAACACTGAAATTTTCAAATCGAACCAGTAGTTCCTGAGATTAGCGCGTTCAAACAAACAAACTCTTCAGCTTTATAATATTAGTAGAGAAGTATAGATAGGAGCATAGAATCAAGTACATAGGTCTGAAACACTATCGAATGTTGTGGCAGTTACACCAACCAGTGAGTCCACGTATTCCTATTTGAGAGACGATTATTTTATATCTTTAACACATCCTCGACAACATTGCCGAGAAATTTTGTCATATCAATTACATTTTGTAAAATAAAAAAAGCAATACAAACTCTACAATATCAGGTTCTACTGTGATCAAATTAAAAATATATTGTGTTTAATCAATTATTCAATATACTTCTTAAAGTGCAGCTATACACACTATATATTCATCGTAATGATAAACGACACACAAACTTCCTCAAATAACCAAAAGGCTCGTAATTCCATAAATTAAGAAAAACAAAAACAAAAATCACGGATATTTGTAACCAGAACTTTAATTTAATTCATAAAATCGAAATCAAAAATAATTGCAAAAGGTTATTGAAAATAAACGAAACAATTTAATACAAATTAGATTCAACAAAAAACATAATTCGTTTGAAACAAGAGGGAGTCTCGGCGGTCTAACTAGCTAAAGTGATACGAGGTCAGCAGTCTGTCTGTATGCCACGTTTCTTACAGTTCAACCTCGGGACATAATGATTCGGCGAAAGTAAATCCGGGAGCACTTACAGTGTTTGTCGAATATGATTAGGAACTTACATCCGTTTTATTATAGTTCAGGGTTTAATTCAGTGTGAAAACTGTTACATTTTTTCTACGTAACTATAACTCCTCGCTTCTAGAAAAACTACGTACGATCTATTTATCTTATGTTATAATTGGCAACGAATCTTTAAGTAGATTATTACTGCCATTGTCGAGTAGATAATGCTGTGACATGTTTTTTGCGATCATTGCAATGAACTAACATGATGGTGGCCATCTTGTAAGAACTTTCCAGGGATTTTTTTTTTGGTGTTTTGGGAAATTTATCGTATTATTTCCCACCCACTTCACTTGTGTACAATTATCGAACTATATTACATAAAACACCACCAATATTATAAAATATAGAGTCAAATAACACAAGATTATGAATAAAATATAAAAACCACTGCATGGCATTCCAAGATCCTGCCAAAAAGTCGCGAGACTACAATTATGCCCTGGCTCTTCCAAAAAGACGACACACAAAATTTGATTTCGTGATCAAAGGTTTAGAATTTGTACCATAGATTAAATTTCTTCACAGATCTAATAACAAATCAATTGAAGACATTAATTCGCCTTAAAATCAATACTTAATTTAAAAAATCTACACACATCTCCTCTGCCATCTCTCTTTACCTCAAACTCTTTCGTTCACTCAAATTCTTGGTTCGTTCTTCTTCGTCCTACTTTGGTAACCTTTCCTTTTTACTGAAGATTATTCCGGTCATTAACCTATGGACTGTCCAAAACCATAAAGGTTTAAGCTCCATACAAACGAATGTAGATTTCATGAGGCACAGGTTGACAAACTGTTCGCAGCATACGCTAAAAATACCCGATTTATTACAAAACTTTGAAAAATAACAAATTATTTATTATAAAATTATATTTTTATGTAAAATATATTTTATAATGATTTCTGTGAACTTTTTTTACTAAATCATGAAATTTATAATTTACGATGTCGTGAAATGAAAAAATAATAAAAAAAATGATCCGCCATTTTGAGATCTGGGTGTTAAAAAATCAGAATTAACACGACACCCTTAGATACCACCAAAAACTTCATATAGTATTTACACCATGACAAATTACTTTTTAAAAGTGCATTAGTAACCAAATAACATGATCGCTAACTAAAAAAATACAAATAAAAAAATGAAATTCCTATAAACATATATTCAATATTATAAACATACACTATAGATACAATGCTATAATAAAAAAGCCTTTTAATCTATATTTTGTATTAATAAATAATTGTCCAATTATATTTTGTGACTGTTGCAATTAACGGTCGTCGAATACAGATAAATAATACCAGTTTCAAATTCAAAGAAACTGTAAAAGCGTTCTAATGTATACATGTTAATAAAAAAGTATGCACTGGCCTTAATCCACAGATAATGTTAGTTTTCATTACACCGTATTCTTTGTTATAATATATTTTGATTAAAAACTTTTCTTTGCAACTTTCTCGAAGACTTTTTTCTGCTAACCTTTACCTTATTTGGACCGTTCGTATTAACCTGTTGATTTCATATATATCAGGCTTGCAAGTAGGGCTCTCACATTTTTAAACTAGCTATTAGCCGCAACTTTGTCCTCTTGAAAAGGATTTTATTATTTTATGTATGTTATCTGACTTAATTTATGTTTTATTTATTTTGTCATTTCGACTTAATCCTCTTGGAATAGCATACTGGTATGTAGTGTTAATAATAATTCTTCTGTCTTCCAATTAATACTTCGTTAAAAGTTCAGTTCAACGGTTTCGGAGAATAACCTGGAGAAGGACAAATATTTCAGTTATATTTATAGATATAGTTTCCGTGTAATTCTGTATATTAAAAAATCAAGCACAATTAATGTACAATATTCATATAAATGAAATCATTTTACTCAACAAGAAAAGGTATTATATTTAACTCTATAATATATGTCCTAATTGAATAAAAATTGGAAATATTGTATTGCACTTACAATTTCTTTTCTAAAGTATTGATATATCCTAATAAATATTATATATGGGAATGTGAATCTGATTGTTCTACTCTCATGCATTAACTAACGAACCGATCCATCCATCCAAATACATAGTATTTATATAGAAAAGTGCTATTCTAAAGGGGTATAAATCGATATTAATACGAGAAAAGCCGCGGGTGAAAGCTAATCCATATTAGTATAGTAGCTATAAACACTTAACTGTACTTGCAAGAGAAAAACCTCTCAAACCGTAACTACAGTGTAGAAAATGGAAAATATCAATTGAATATCATAAAAACATATGAATTGTCATAGTATTCTAAAAGGTACCGTTACTTGTAGCTTCTTAGAAGTAAGTCATATTTTACAATTAAATGCAACTATGAAGATATTTAGTACAAAGTGTGATGATGTAACCAATTAAACTTCGGCCTATATCAAGCACAACACAAGGCGTCAATATCTGATCGAGTTCATTGAAAACAATCACCGCTCACTCTTAAATCGGGAACAATGTTCATCAAACGAGTTATCTCATAGAATTTTAATACCAATTGTCAGGTTACTTTAATATTTTTGAAGTTATACTTCTTTAGGCGCGTTATGAAAAAATGATGAGAGTGAAATTTTAATTTTTGTGACACAAAATTAACAGTATGAAGCTGTCTGCTTAACCGCTCATTAAGTCTCGAAAAAAAAGCTACCAACAAAATAGAAATTGAACCTCGATATTAGTCGCGCATGTTGGTACGCTCGTCGTTTTTTTTTTTTTTTTTTTTTCTACAAACGTACATTAAGGCGAAAGATAAAATTTTTGAACAGATTGTTATCTTGTTACGCCAAAGAAGTATAACTTCTAACGCGTGTACATAAGTACACACACACTTTTTTTTTATACTATTTAGACCATTTTAATAAGTTTTTTTATAATGTATAGGAGTGGTCTAAGATGGTAAACACGATAAACCTAGGGGTTGGCTCTTAAGCGTAGCTGCCATCACACACCACCAGGTGCTTGGCGACAGATTTGTCAGCTAGCTTGGTGGACTTAGAAAAAGCCCTACCACATTTCTATGATTTCAGCACGATGTTTAGTTTCACCGAAAGCTCCCACTCAATTGCTAAGATTCGAACTTATATCCATGAAGGTGGTGCCCAAACACGCTATCAACGAAGCCATCATCGCTTCATCGATTTATTACAATAAATAATAATAAACGCATTCGACGCCGTAAGTACAGCTACTTATTTGAAACGAGTATATGCAAAGCTACATTAGTAAAAAATTAACATAATATATATAGTTTCTGAGCACACGTTAAAAGGAATCAGTAGGTAACAACGTATTAATGGAAATATTAACAACGAATTGATTACGGTCGGAATATATTAATAAACTTATAAATATTCTGTATGAAATATTCAAATAACATGTTAAGTAGTTTTCTTTAGATAAGGCATATGATAAATTCAATAAACTTTTATACAAAATATATTTACAGACTTCTACCATAAAGATCTGTTAACGTTAATTAGTATTACATTTGCATATAAATATTATGATAAAATAGTCTTAGTAAATACTAAATTAGAGCATAATCGGTTTATAGAAATTTAGACTTTAGTCAAATAACCAAAAAGTAGAACTTGTCGTAACCTATTAGTATCTTGTAAAACTAATTTACGCTTGTCTGTAAATAATATTTATTATTCAGCCAATTATCGGAGCCTAGCTTTAACAAATATAATTTATGATGTAGATTAAGCCTCATATAAGTCGAACGTCTTAAGCAGAGCTATATAATAAATAAGGAAATGTTGGAAGCGGAGTAATTGAGTATCACTATACATATACTCGAGAATCAGATACGATGATTCATGTTTCAGTAAGTGAACCACAATTTAAAAAGAGAGATCTTAATATTATCAATTATTACCCACCGTTGACGAAATTTGCAGAAATAAACGAAATTAAATAAAACTGTTTATCGAACAGACATAATTTTGTTACAGTAAATACCTTTTTTAATGTAACCAATCGATTCGTACCAGTTTTCTGGTTCAATAAGCAAGAAGTCTGATTGAAATCTTCAAGGTAAATTCCCGATACCAGATAAAATCTATACTTAGAGGTTTTATTTAAAAATATATTTCCTCTGCGTCTACTTGTTCTTCAAAATTCGTCTCTTTCGTGCCTGTATCTCCATTTGAATTATGATTTGCTCGTAGCAGTGTTTAAATGGCATCTCCAAGTTTCAGATGATGTTGTGTAAGCTTTGGATAACCTTCATTTGCATGTTATTACACCCAAAAGTATCTTTCAAATATGAATAATAAATGTATGCATATTTTAATATTTGCATGAATCGAGAAACTTTCTTAATTAGCTAAATGGAAAGATTTGTAGAGAATACCTTGCGATTATGTGTGTGTTTCAACATATTTTATATAAACACATATATTTTGATTTAGTTTTTGGAGAATCTATAGTCTCGAGACTTTAATGTTACAATTTCGGGTTTCCATTTTACAATTTTTCGACTACTAGCAGAATTTTGTTATATTTTAGAAGTTCTAGCATTTGATGTTACCGGATCTTAACTGGTGATTGTTTCTAAGATGTTAATACACTAAGCTCATATAGGGATTGGATCATAGATACAGTTGCTAAAATATATCTATTGTTGGTGCTCGGCAAGACATTTTCTACTTGAGGGCGTTAAAACATTGCTATGATTCCCTTTTCATACTAAGATTCGAATGTACGTTAGTTGACGCTTTTACATAGTCATCATGGTTTCATTTATCTCTCTGGTTTTTTTAGATCATAATCATCAACCCTCTGCAGCCATTTCAATTTCACATCCTTCTGCTTTATGCCACACTTGTGCAAGTGCTTCCAATAAAATTTATGATATCATCGAATCATCTTGCCATTGCTTTCCCATACTTCGTCATCACTCGACCAAAATCCTACTATTTCGATCTATAAATATACATTATAATATAGTTACAATTAAACACACAAACATCGTTAAGTTAAGAAGTAACCACTTACCTTTTTGGCAATAAACAGGAAAATTACCCGAGTGGACGGGCATGTTCTGCTAAAATTAGCCACCTACCGAAATTAAAAATTGTTTGGCTTTTACCCAAAATTTAAAAGAAGTTTGGGCAAGTCACGAGCTGTTACTATCTATCTCCTGGCCCCTCATACAGAGCATCGTCCACTAATGTACTTCAATATTATAATTTTCACAATTATGTTTTATTGTACTAATTCTGCCACAGAAACTAGTTCGGATATATTAATATCTCTTTTCTATTCTCTGTGTCACTATCGATTTTCTTCATTTTTTTTAGTATCTATTGACGAGATTTAGTGTAATCAATAAAAAAATTGGACTAATTTTTCTTTTTTATTGTCGAAGTTCGACCAATGGACGCGCACTTGTTATAATAAAGCTTTCAAGGATTTCAAGCAAAAAAATATCAAATATTTTCTATAAATATCTTTCACTTTGATTCACTCAACTTTCATCCTTCAAAAAATATTTTAATTGTTTCTTTTCATTAGATATATATTACTAATGCCCTGGTTCTGAGATAATCGGTTAAACTACCAATAGTTATTGACTCAACAACGTTATCCATAAGATAAACTGTCAAATGGCCCGTTGTGTTTTACTGACATTTATAGTAAGATTGTGTGTTCAGAAACGCAATTCGACAAGTTATCGAACCGATAACGCTATTTGAAAAGATAAACTACAATTAAAGTACCTCAGAAACCGGGCATAAAATGTTTACTTTATAAGTATATTAGCATCTGTCCACTTTTTTTTTCTCGGATTGACTACGCTATTGACCTAGCAAGGTTTTAACAGCTCCACCGGACTACGTCGCATCTGTCCGCGTGTAATAGTTACTTTGGGCTAACGCTAATACGTAGGGTAAGTTCTAAAGAGGAAAAAAAATTTTTTTGAAACATTCTTCATTGGTGCTCGGCTCCTATTACTCTTAGCGTGATGATATATAGCCTATAACCTTCCTCGATACATGAACTATATAATACTGAAAGAATTTTTCAAATCAGACCAGTAGTTCCTGAGACCCCTACAACGTCACAAACTCACAACGACACAAATTCACAAACTTTACCCCTTTGTAATATTAGTAAAGATTAGATAAAAAGAGTTTATAAAACAGTATTTATTCATCTATATCATTAATAAATATTTACACTTATTAATAGCTCTAGTTTCGAAAGACAACGCGACTTTTGCTTCATTGGTTTTCTAGAAAAAATAATTGGAGCACTATTCAAACAAAGTTCGATGATTTGACAAAAAAAAATATTGAATAGATTATGGTTATTAGTCCGTTAATTTATTTCTTTAATCACTATCCAAATAATGATAATTTGAAAGTGGATTCATATCATAATCAAAAATACTTTATTCGGTTTAAGTCTTAAGACGGCGCTTATGAACGTGAGAACTACCATTAGTTCGGAAAATAACCCAGTCACTGAGAAGAACCAGCGAGAAACTCCATCTAGTTTATCTTTTTATCGTACATATATGTTATAACAACGCATTATATTTACAATTGTTTGTAATGGATGCACAGAGAGGAATCAATTGCAAACATCACCATCGTTCACATATTGGTTCACTCTATAATAGCCTTTTGACACCAAAACCCGCCAGTCACAGCACTTAAACTTACAGTACGACAAATCGGTAATATGCTAATAGAAATTTAACTTTACAAATTAGAAATAGTAATTTAACTAAACAAGTTATAAAACATTAGATTAGCATCGTGTTAATGTATTATCGTGGACGGTGAATTCCTTGGAAATTAACCGTAAACTGGACATTTTTATTTCGTATTTTGTAGTCTAGTGATCAGCCTATAATGAAGCCAATTTATAAATAACAAACCACATTCCTTTTGATGTGTCTATATGAAGACGCATCATTTAAATAAAATGCTCTAGTAACTTTTTTTAAAAGTCGTGTTAGATATAATTAGGACATACCACTTTTTCTTAGATCTTTCATAAATAATATAATTTTATTCTTACTTAAATAATAAATATGTAAGATTTGTATACCTTCTTTTACATATTCAAACTTATATCTGAACGTTTCGTGGTCTTTATTATGGAAAATACTCGAATTTAATTTTTTTAAAGATATTGTATTATATCCAACGTATCAGAAATAACAATAACGAATTTCAGCCAACGAATTTAGTTTTAAACACATTGAATTGGTTTCAATTCTGTGCATGCATGCATGCGTTGCAGCACGTACAACTTTCAGGCGTGTTTACGTTGGTAATCTTATTATGGAAATCAGTAAACCATTGTTGGAGTGTACAAGGGAACATCGACCTTATTTTCAGTTGATATTAAAGTGTTGTGTCTGGTCGCGTGCCTGTTCCCACGTCTAAGCAACAGTTTTAATTTTTGTAGTCAAGTTGATAATAATGTTTAAATTAAATAATAATGTGTGTAAGCATATTCTCATACTTTTTATTGTAATTTCGCAATAATTATTCCGGATTTCCGAAATCAAGTCTACTCCACTGATTTTAGTGAAATTTTAATCTATATCTATACATATAATAAGAATGTAAATCTAACGCATTTTTTAGATTTTCGTGAAAGAAATTATTGTAGGTGTCTTGTGTGTCTAGCACCACTGCTAAAGTACTACGTTCACCTACGTTCATATAACCTCATAAAACATATCCTCGAGTAACATTTAGTCTTGGTTTCATTAAAATCGATTTACTCTATCAAAAGTTATTGTAATTTTAATGACGACGCGACTTAAGTACGAGAGAAAAGTAGATAAGTAGATAAGACTTAATAAATTCAGATGATTTTATTAGTCACTGTTTTTTTACATTAGGTTCCACGCGGACGGAGTCACGGGCACGGCTAGTCATATATAAGAATACAACATAGGTGAAGTTCTTCAGTATTTGGCCCGAGAGATTTAATTTTATTTACCGTTTAATTTCACGCAAAATTTAAACTTTATAATGTGACGAAATTAACGAAGTGTATCAGAAGCGCCTATAAATTTATATATTTAAATTACCATAAAATTATACTCTATTGACCGAATATAGCTAGTATAACGTTCTCTCTTTTACACCTTTGTATAAAAGAGAGAGACAGACGATTGTAATGAATAAAAAAACAAAGGAAATTGAAAATATATGAAAAGAAAGTTTTATCTCAATTTATGTTACTTACATAACGAAATTAATGCAACAGATTTTTCTAAAGAAACTACTAGCAATTATATGTATTGTATTATCAACTCTAAACATAAGAACGAGACAGTTATATATGTATTATGAAAATTCTCCTACTAAGTCAATAAAAAAGTCCACTTTTCGTTTCAATTACGGCTGATATATTAGCAATTTCTTTTATAACTTTATTCTATCAAAATAAATAGACGATTTCTTTGACAATTCATTTTTGTCAATATTTCTAATGTTATAATTAAAACGTCCGAAATCGGAACAGATTGGTAATATGTATATTAAAAAAACAATGCATTCGAGAAGAATTTCGAAAAAGTACAAAACAACTTAATCTGATAAACAAGACGTACTAATCGTGTATGTCAGAATAGGATACGATAAATACCTCGTACTTTGGAATCTGTACATTGATACATTGATTATTCGACGGATTTGCAATTTAATTCTATATTTACTAAACGTCAATTTAACTAACAAACTCTATTTAAATATCTCAGTATTTATTTTTACGTGCTTGTTAGCGTTTGAATGCTAATGTCTGTTTCTTACACTTTCAATATCTAATTTATCATCATGAACACAGGATATCTATCATCCGGTAAAAATAACTGTTTTTGACAGATAAATTAAAACTATATTAATGTGAGTGAAGCCGCGAGCAAAGTCTAGTCGAAGATAAAGATCCAGCACGTACAATATTTAATACTAGCTAACGACCGCTACTTCCTTCTCATAAAACTGGTTTTATTAATTTTCCTTTACTACTAAACTAATCCTTTTATAGATTTTAAGTCACATTTGCAAAATTATACAATTACTGCTTAACCCTCCCGGTAAGGTATGTAATTTAGATAACACTCCGAAAGGTCTAAAGGTATGCCATTTAAAGTCTCGATAAAATCGGTTCAGTCTTTTCAGTTATTAATATGAACAGACTCTTCAATTTTTAAATTATTAGGTGCTTAAACGTGTCTTAAGAATCCCTTGATTGTTATCATTGGTAAACCAGTGGTGGCTACTATTTTGTTTACAAATCCAGTCGATTTTCATTAGAAACAGATGACAGTAGATTTCACATATCTACGTTATGACTTATTGAACTTCTTTAAGTTCAATTTGTACAGTCAAAAGCTTACAATTTTTGAGTTATCCAATCGTTTTCAAGATCAAAAATTCTTTATTCAATTTAAGCCCTGAGAAGGCGCTTACGAACGTCAAAGTTACCACCGGTTCGAAAACACAAGCCAGTCATCGAGAAGAACGGGCAAGAAACCCGATCTGGTTTATCTTTTCATGATACAATTTTTACAAAGATAGTTGGTAGTTGCACAAAGATTTGCGTCATTTCCTGACGTCACAATCGTTCACATATTGATCCAGCCTTTAGACATTAAAACCCGCTTGACATGGTGCTTGAACTTCGCTATGCTGCAAATCGGTAATATGCTTTGGGTCTTTGTTATAATACCTAACACCTCAAAAACTGTTACTGGTCTTAGTGAGCCTGAAACATGAAATGACCAATTCGCTATTTTATCTGGTATTTAAATTATTTAGGTCGTTGACATACAGGTCGTTATCAGATTGACATTTCACGTTTTCTTCTAACTTCTTCTGAATCGTTACAATGAACTGTGAAACGGTCAACTTTCTGCGAAGTCTACGTCATAATCATCTTTAAAGGAAATGTGATCGAAAATAACCTGTGAACGTCTGATTACACTATCGGACGTCACTGAAACAGATCGGAGACATGAGTGATATTTTCTATAGGTAAACGCGATAAGAGAGGCCTTGCTTCAAGATATATGAATCTGTTGATGTGCTGAGATCATCGACTAAAAATAAGCAAAAATATATCGAAAAACATTAAATGTTTTCACTGATTTTATATGTTTATACTAGCTGACCCGGTCACGCGATGCTGTGGCTCAGCTGTTACATCTTGAATTGAATAAAACACGTGCGCCATAAAATAATCTGGAGTTGAAAAAGAAATCCAAAATTAAAACGTGGTGCCATTTATGAGATGTATATAACATTCAGTCCTACAGTTTCCTGATTCAAATCGTTTCAAAGCTTATAAATAAAAATACAATCTATAACACAATCTCAATTTCATACTAAAGTCATTTATTCAACACTTGATTACACACGGGGCTATCCTCGTGATACAAAAAAATATGCAGAAAGCCTTTATCTAATAAATCCACGTAATCAATATCATATATTAATACTGAATACATCGCGATAATGCGTATGAATCAAATTATGACTAATGATGTTCGTAAAATAAAACTGGGTAAATATATCTATCTATTTGAAACAGAATCATTTATCAATAATTATCAATTTATCATTAACTAGTGGGCCCGCCCTGATAATAAAAAAAAACCTTGACGTATATAACCCAAACCTTCTTCATGAATTACTCTATCTACTGTTGAAAACCGCATGAAAATCCGTGCAGTAGTTTTTGAGTTTATCGCGAACAGAGAGACAGACGTGGCAGAGGACTTTGTTTTGGAATATGTAGTGATGTGCCTTCCACACTACCAAGATATCCAGTCTCTTTATTTGGTCATAATAGCTACAGAACCAATTTAGGACATTTTTTCATCGTTCCCAGATTATTACGTCAACATAACGACCTGCTTAAAAGAAGATCACACCATAGACATATTTGTCAACTCACTTTTACATTTCCATTAATGACTACTAAGAATCTGTTACAATAAAAATTTCCGATGAAAAAAATTATATGTTAACCAAACTAACCCATTTCAATGACAATATCTGCTTGTAATACTAAATGATTACACGAAAAACGTTATTCTATTGTCTTATTTCTTTACTTCTCTCACAATAACCTTGCCGTGATGTTTGTGAACCTTGGATCACACTATTCATTTATCAAAATTAATTGTTGAATGAATTATTAATAATAAGTTTTATATATGTGCAAAACAGTTATAACAAACGCTGGCTTGAATATATTAGTTGATTCTGGAAGCAAAACACGGAAATTGCCTTGTAATTCTTATTCGTAAAGCTATCTAACAGTAGTGTCAAATCTAATAAAACTTACTAATAGACTTCCGAATCTTAAGCTCTGTTTTATGCCTTTTTTTGTGTGACTCTTATAAAGCCGGTTACACAAGATAACTGTACTTTTAGAAAATAAGCAGATATTATGTTTTGTACAAGTACACACCGATATGTGTCGATGATAATTTACGTAAGTATTTTGCGCACTTCAGGTATACTCGTATACATGTCAGAGACGGCTTAACTTGTGTAACCGGCTTTAGTTTTAATAGCAAACAATTGTTCGCTTCTCAACAAATCTGAACACTAAATTTGCTATGATTTTGAAAGATAATAAATAATACAGTGGCTTCGGTAGGTCTGTTTTAGGTTTATGATTATTAATAAAAATACAATTTTACCTTTTTTTATGTATCAAAAAGCAATCTTCTTTAGTTATTATATGTATAGTTCTTCTGTGCGTGTGTATGTGACTGAACTCCTCCTAAACAGCTGGACAGATGTTGATGAAATATTTTGCGAGTGTTCAGGTGGATTCAAGGATGGTTTAGATTCAACATTAGATCCGATAGGTGTCGCCGCGGTTGAATTTTAGGAATATTTTAGGAGTATCAATAGATGTGAAAACCAGACTAACGTTGATAATTTGAATTTACAAATTTTGAAATTTAAATAATTCAGGCAGGACACAGTTTTGTCGATTATTTTGAGTTTTCGCTACTGTCGCCACTGGGCAATCCTTATGACCAGTCAAATCGATTAACTGTTTATTTAAATACATATTACGTAATGTCATAATCATTATTTATGTAAAAATTCTATATTTAGGATCGAATAAAAACAGTATTTCTGAATTATATATAATTTTGCTTAAGCAATTAATACGTCCCATTTCCCGGCGCGTCGCGCTCTCGCTTTGGCACAATATTCAAAGCTAAACGCAAACCGCTAACATGCAATTTTGTTATGGTTGTCAAGATAATACAATTGAATTCAATATATAAAGTTATATATATTTTGGTTCGTTACGAGAAATCGATAAGAGTGAATTTTAGCTTAATAGAGGAATTGCACGCGATGATGTAACACACCATGAAGTTAGTTGCAATCAAATTTATTATGATTGTATTATATTTATTTATTGTAAATTTTAATCATAGTATTTAATCTTCTCTTTCGAGCTTTTGACTCTCTTCAGTTATAGTAAAATATGTACTTAAAATATATTATATGTCGACGCCAAAAGAGTATAACTGATTGCTTTTTTAACAATTTTTAGACCTCTATAATGAAAACAGTTGTTTTAGGTCCTAAATGGTAATTTAAAATGCGATAGTCACACTTGTTCAGAATTACACAAGTTATTTACGGTGAAAAAATCATAAAAGCGGAAGATATTCTTTAGCAAACTGATGAATTCGTAATAGACATTTGTGGATGATCTCAGGCGACAATCAGGAATTAATTAGAATTAATATGATTAATACATCATTAATTGAAGAAATAATTAATAGTAGTTAAATAATGAATACATTAATAATTAAATTGTTCCGAATAAATCAACGCTTTGAATATATAATTGATAACCCTAGTTTTATTTACAGTAGCGATTATCATTGAAATCGAGGTCGTCCAAGTTAATTCTGAAATATCGCACAACAGATAATTAGTATTTCAAGAAATTCTTTATAGAATTTCAGATTCAGAAATAAACTAGAATTACTTCGTCCACTTCAAAGTATGTTGATACTGTAAATAGTTACTGATGTCATCTCTCAACCACGGTTATTTTGTTTTATGGGAGAAGAATATATTATTTTGATTTAAGTAGTCTCTTTATTAGTGTAATTATATAATTCCAGCCTATATACTTGCTACTTCAAAGAGGCGTTATTTGAATGACGCGACAGTACGGGGTCAACAATCTATATACCTACGTGATAATATTTCCTCAATTGCAGAGTGAAATCATCTTGTTTGATATTTCGAAATAATATTACAGAGTATAAATAGTATTATGTCTATCTCGTTTACTCTTCAGAATAGTTAGTTAGTGGGAGTGGTGCCGTCAATTACTCTAGAACTAGATAATGAAATCGCGCACATTGGGTCCCGAACTACTGCCAAATTTTCAAAGTGGTGCTATAGTTTTTTTCTATTCTCTAAATATGTCAAATTATTCACGTAAATTGTTTTAAATATATGATCTTAAATACTAAAAATGATACTAGTATAGAAAATGAACATTTGATTGACACTTCGTATAACGAGAAATACGGTAGCACCACAGACGGGTTAAAAGGAAACTAGAGGATGACATTCTAGATATAATCACAAACGAATTACAGTTTTATGTTTACAATATTTCAAAACGAATCTGTATTCAAATGTATTTGAAAGTTTTTGGTGGGATCTTAGTCTGTCATGTGATGGTTTTTATTTTTCATTCAATTTTTTTCTAACCTATTTGACCTTCAACTTTATAATATTGGCGGCACCCTGCGTAATATAGATCGGTTTCTGTTCGGAATTCTGAAAAGAAACAAAATTCACTGGAAAGTTTTAACAAGGGAGCCACCATTTTGTAGAACAATGAAGTCATCGGAAAACACCTTTTAATAAATTGACAATAAGTAGCAGACTTCTATAAAGAGGATTGTTTAGACTAACTCCCAGCGAATTCACCTACATATTTCTCAATATTATAAGACCTTGCCTCTATTTTAAATTTCATTGAGATCGTTTCATTGCTCGTGAACATACAATGTTAGTTTCACGTCTATAATATTCATATATAGATAAAGAAATGAATGCAAATAGCGAATCTAATAATTTAATTGTCAATATAATTATTGCAACAGCTTCATAAAGATGTCCTTCCGATATTATTATTGATGTCAAGTGTTTAATTCATTTAAAGTGATACGAACGACCACTTCAACCGATAAGGGAAGATTCAATAGAACACATAGTAAGAACTAGGAAGACACCAACACTTCTGGTATTACAAATACTTGAAAATTTCCGTATTCGCGTCAATTTTTGACTTGTTCACGAATCGCTATGAATATTTATCTTTAATCATAGGCAGATATGAATATCATTTGTCAATTGTTTGTATATTTAGTACGCCTTTCGTGTTACTATGTGTGCAACGGCTTGAAGCCTGGTTTTATCGAAATTAAATTTCATACGAACATCATTATCATTTGATACTTTAATGATTCCCTTATAAAGTTATTGTTTGTAGTGTTATCACCACTCCCTTATGTTTGTATTATAAATGATGAAACCTTACATTATCTTCGTGTAATTCTAACGAATTAAAAAGTTATCAGGCAATTATCGTTATATTTTAGTCAATTTATACATTAGCAGTTTAAATAATCATTACATAGTATAAAATAAAGTCCCCTACCGCGTCTGTCTGTCTGTTCGCGATAAACTCAAAAACTACCGAACGGATTTTCATGCAGTTTTCACCGGTGGATAGAGTGATCGATGAGGAACGTTTTAGTATATAATTTGTCCAGGATTTTTTCATAATCAGGGCGGGACAACGTCTGCCGGACCCGCTAGTATCTTTATAAATTATAGCTTATGTGTTGTTCAGACATATAATTTATGATAAAGTAAAATTTTTTCAAAATCCGTCGCGTAGTTTTTGTATGACACATTAACAAACTTTTATGTCTTTTCACAAACTATCTCACTTAAATAATAATTAATATATTAATTACAATATCTATATAAAATTAAAAAGCTAGTTGTTTGTCCGAGCTAAACTATGAAATGACTCAATTGATTCTGATGGGATGTTTACTGCCTGATAGTTTTTTTTAATATCATGACTACAACTTTCCTTAGTGTCTAAGCAGGAATAATAAAATTTAACAAAAGTAATTTATAATCGGTAAAAGAGTTGTGAAAGTAGTGTATACATTTTAAGAACATAAAAAGCAGTCCACAATTTTATCTAGATGCAACACATAGTTGTCATGGTATAACAAAGTTCAGAAAACTGTATAAAGTCTATAGACCTATGTTACATAAAAATATCATATTGAATTGATTTAAAATATGCGTAGTCACACGCTTTAATAGAATACATTTTCTTTTTCCATATCAAGTTATAGAAACATTTGAGTTATGCAGTTGATTGCCAACGCCGCGCCACCATTACTCCAGCTTTAGCCACAAGTATAATCAAGAGGATGCAATAAATTAATGTCTCACAACTAGATTTTTACTCACAGTTATGTATAAGGAATCGATTTTCTCAAACAGCCATGTTAACAGAACCAGTTATCGGATGTTAATATAGGCACCTGTGGGCTTGTATTCAAGAGATGCCTTCCTATTGCAAGCTATCAACTAATAACCCAAACGTGCGCTATATTCTGATAAAATATTGATGCTACTAAGTTATAAAATTTTAAAGTATCAAAATCAAAAACACTTTATTCAGTTTAGGCCTTAACGAAGCGCTTATGAACGTCAAAACTACCACCGGTTCGGACAAGCGAACCAGTCATCAAGAAGAACCGGCAAGAAACTAGATCGGGTTTATCTTTTTAGATTATGTATACTTAAAATACATTAACGATACAATAGTTTTTAGTGGATGCACGATAAAGGGATCGTAAAAACCCTGATATTAGTTAAAGTTTACAAGGATAAACAGGTTTTACAGCCAGTCTTCTAGGGTTAACGTATGTACCATCTTTTAGCACGTATTCATTTAACATCATATGAGATTGTGGTCAGACCTTTATAGTATAAAGGTTTACATATTACTAGCTGTGCCCCGCGGCTCCTCACGCGTTTCTTTTTAAATGTATTAAAGAAATGTAAAATTGTAAGTAGGTGTGTACATTACAGAAATGCTTTTACATGTAACGTGTACATTAGATATATGAATACTAATAGTATATCGAATGGGATGGTATTTGTCATCAGCAACATACCTGGAACTTCAACCTACTATATATCACAGTCAGTGCTCACTAACACTATATAAGAAAGTAATGAAAATTTTAAGTTATACATTATCGAACAATATGTCTTACATCTTTTATTATATAGATATAATATGTCCATATTGTCGATATACTTAAGTTATTTTTTATACATTGCTATAATCACTGCGTTGTGTAGACGCAAACGCCGTAACTAAAACAATATGGCCGCCAAATTGACCAAAAAGATGATATAATTAATATTACATACAAATATATGACTTTTTCTTGTAACTAATTTATTAATAAATGTTATATCTTATCGCTTATATATTGACATGTCTTTAACCGAGGTAGCTCGTTAGCACGGTCTCATACACGATCCAACGACGATAAATTTGCGCTTCGGTCATGCAATGCCCTACATCGTTATATTTATGATCGTATAAATTGGCTTACTTTTAAAATGTTGCTGTGTAACATCGTGCGATATTCTTTTTACATTATTTAGCGTCGCTCATTTGAGTATAAAATATATTTGATATATGAATGATATATGTTATTTTTTATGCTATAATTCAGTATTTTTCGATAGTTAATGGTGTAAAAAATGCAGCGTACATAAGCAATCGTAGAGTATATAAATAAACTATAATCTATTCATATAATAAAAATGTAAATCTAACGTGTCTGTACTTTACAGATTTTTGTTGAAAAAAAATGTTGCAGATTTCTTATTCAGTAATAAAATACATTTCAATCATTTTTAGGAATGTTTGACTGTCCATCTGTTTGTCTGTCTGTCTGTATGTTTGTTTGAACACGCATCACTGCTAAAGTACTGCGTTTACGATAACACCAAGAAAATCATAAAACATACCCTTGAGTAACATTTAGTCTTGGTTTCATTAAAGTCGATTCATTCTATCAAAAGGACGAGGAAAACATAGATAAGTAAATTCAGATGATTTTATTAGTCACTGTTTTTTTTACATTAGGTTCTACGCGGACGGAGTCGCGGCCACAGCTAGCGAGAAATACTTTGGTAATAAAATTTAACGCAAACTTTTATTTAACTCTAACAAAGCCTTTTTCATTCTTTTGAAAGTCTTTGTAGATAATCGGTTGTTGTTAATATTTGATATGCTATCTGTTTTTAGATAGAATTATATTTTTATATTAAATTCTACACACTTATGACAACTAAATACTGACTTGCAATGGTAACACCCAATCTTTGTATATATATAAAATACATTGTTAAAAAGAAGTTGAAGATAAAATTAGCACACTGTAAGGTGCAATGTCTTGTTTCATTGTTCTGGCGATATGTTCAATTAGGGTTGCCACAGATAATTTGCAATAAAATTACAGATATATTTTTTAAAGTTTTATTTTTGGCAACCAATCTTATAGTAGATTATTACTGTTATTGTCGAGTAGGTGATGATGTTACAAGTTTCTTGCGATTATTTCAATGTTTTAACGAGGCCCTCTTGTTAGAATTTTCCAGAGAGTTTTTGTGGCAAGTCAGAATCCATACTCCGTGGTATTTCCCATCCACTTATGCACAATCACCGAACCATATTTCGTAAAACACCACCAATATTGCAAAATACAGAGTCAAATAACACAAGATTATTAATAAAATACAAAATCCAAGACATGAAATTTCAGGATCCCGCCAAAAACTCAGCATATATATTGTATTGTTTGGCAGTTTATGAGTTGGTGTAATAATAAAATATGTATTTCATTGTAAGTAATAAAAGTTATGCATGATAAAGGTAAAAAAACCATTAAAATCAATTCATAAAAGATATGATAACATTCGTCGTGTGTTTGTGGACGTCACCTCAATTTTTTTTATGCCATCCACCTCGTGAATAAAGTAATCATGAATTACTTATTTTAACTTTTATACGTAGAAATTATATATGTTTCTAAAGATCTGTTTTACCATATTATAAACTCGAAATATAAAGAGATTCATACCATATGTGTTTCAAAGGGACTTCTTTCGACTTGAACATAAAATTTGTAAATCGTTATTCTTTTTAGAACTCTGCATTAAAAGTTATTAATAATGTTAGACGGAGATTATTTACCATCTACTTAGTAATTTACATTAGTGTAAAATAATTACAATGAATTTATGAAAATATATGTACCTATAAGAGCCCGTAAGTGTGTTCTGGCAGTTCTATTTGACGGCCGATCAACCTCTAGGTTTAGCGTATTTCCTATCTTAGATCATATCGTCATTTAATTAAAATATCAAAAAAATTGTTTCACTGTCGTATTTGCTACGGATTTTATTTAGAATACCTAACCCACTACCTCAGCAAATTATACTTGACAAATTTAACAGTGATGTTATTTGTCATTTCAAAAACTTTATAACAAATATAAGCTTTTACGGCCTTCTTCAATGAAGGCGACCTGTAGCGTTCAGTCTACAGTTTGTGTCGCAACTGTTACCTACAGTACAAGGTTTATATCTTAATATCAAACGAAACTTAATTTCGATCCGGAAAATAATAATAATTTTCGTTTTTTTTTTTACATAAATAATTTCAAGAACAATAATATTCTTTGAGATTTCAAGGTTACCGGACAGTCGACATAACTTTGTAACGGGTCCAGCTGCAAAAAACTATGATAAAATTTTAAAAAGTTATCTCACTTCGTGTAACTAAGCGAGACGTGAAAAATGCATGTTCAATGTCAAATGACGT
Organism: Antheraea yamamai; assembly: GCA_036509395.1. Lineage (NCBI taxonomy): Eukaryota > Metazoa > Arthropoda > Insecta > Lepidoptera > Saturniidae > Antheraea > Antheraea yamamai. The sequence continues at coordinate 22,202,191 of AP028428.1, read as the reverse complement.
CACACGCGATAAAGATTGATCGAGGGCCGATTGGATCAAACATTGGACGACATTCGCGTGAATTGTTTTTGTAGTTGGATCAAACATTTGAACATTGATCAAGGATCACATATATATCTTTGAATTATTTTCAGGGGCAATGAGACTGGTGACCGATAAAAGTTGTTCATTGTCCAATTTTGATTAGAAAATTTACTTATCTCTAAGGGGTAATACTTAAATCTAATAAAGGAAGTATTTATGAATATTGTAAAGTGGGTTAAAATCTGTGATATCAGTTTTAAATATATAATTACGTCGCAAGTTTCCAATATTGATAAGAATTTTTTTTCTTTTCTTTGCATTAATCGACGTTGATAATATACATATACTTGTAGGGGCCTGGACTAGTTCGAAGAGCGTGATAATAAAACTCAGAGTGCATAAATAACGTTATATTTTCTTTGATTTTTATAGTCACAAGAGATTTTTCGTTTGTTTGATTGACATAATCGATATAAGATCAATTAATACATTGCGGCCAACCTGTGCAAAGTTGACAGTCTCGAGTCATAAAGCTACATAACTATGTTGAAGAACTTAAGAGATTGTTTTTTCGAATGCGCTTATTTCTGAAACTATCAGTCAGAACTGAAAAGTTGTTCTTGTATTTTATACAGTTTTTATTGAGAAAAATTATAGGCTATGTAATATTATACTACGACTTTAACGAGAGGAGTACATAACAAACAAAATGTAGGTCAAAAAGTACGTTAAGCGCGAACTAGGTAATAACATAGTGCAGGCGAGCTGTTTAACGTGGCCTGGGCATCGGGAATTGGCAGCAAGAAAAATTAAACTCAAGTTATACCATAGAGCACAGCTAGTATTATAATCATTACTTCGATTTTTTGTTAAAAATGTATGGAATATTCCTCATATCTTACCAAATTATAGCCCATCGATAAAAATAAAAATCATTGTGTTAAAGAAACGTCGACAACTGGAATAAGTATTTGAAATTATCATTTTATGTTATTATTCGATATCCTGAAATGAACATACGTATTTCAGGAATACAATAATGATACACTATTTTTATATTTTATAGGATTTGGCGTTTGGACATAATCAATCTAATGTCAAATAACAATGTGGTCTAATAAGGTAAACACACTGAACCTAGGGGGGACTGGCTCTCGAGTGTATCTACCGGAACACACCTATTTGTGCTTGATGACAAATTTTCAACTCGTTACCGTTTATATAGAACGACAAAATGATATCATCTTATAAGAGATACACAATACACAATTCTAGAGATGGTAGAGCCACGCTGAAGCTATTACTGGTTTCAGCATGAATGGGTCGGCTCGCCCGGGGTACTAACTATCACCCTCTCGCAGAAAATCGACGTGAAGTAACAGTGCTTGCATTGTTGTGTTTCGTTCGGTCAGTGAGGGACCCAAACATAGGGCGGCAACGCACTTGCGACGCTTCTGGTGTTGCAAGTGTCTATGGACGGTGGTGATCACTTAACATCAGGTGACCCACCAGTTCGTTTGCCTCCTATGGTATAAAAAAAAACAATCCGTCCATTGTTTGTAATCCCGGTAAACCCGGTGTTTGTAATCCCTACGATAGCTAGATATACATTTTTGAACCCGAAACGTAACAAACCGAAAGAACTGACGAATTTTTTACCATATGCATAGTAGTAGCGCTCATGAAATTGATGGATTGTGTCTTAGATTTGAAATAAAATTAGACTTTATACACGTTTATGTGACTTAATTCTTCTATATTATACAAATTTTATGGCCAGTTCTATAACTACCGATAACATTGTAGCCACAGTTTATTGATAGCAACAAGTTTTTTATAACCCATCTCACTATGACCATGTATGAATAGTCTATACATTTTCTAATCCATATTCATAAGACAAGCATAGTGTTTAGTTTGTTTTTTAATACTTTATAGGTTAAATGACTATGCGATCTAAGATGACAAACACACTTGCACAGAGCTGGAACATACCAACAGCTGTTTTGGTGACAAATTATTAGCTAGGCGGATTTAGAAAGCGCCCTATCACTATGTCATGTAGTTTAGAATAATATAAATAATGCGATCGAATTACATAAACTTTTGACAATTTTCACGGTTGCAAAAGGCTTTTCTAGAACTAAAGAGCGTCGTTTATTTGATTTTAGACATTCGAGGTATTTCAAAAATAGCCAATCATTCACATTAAATTATCACGTACTATCCTAAGCAGCTACTTTTTTACGCTTTCCCACGTGTTGATCTGGTTTACTTTAATTAATTTGTAAGCAAACAACTAACAGCGTCATTGCATTTTAAAAAACTCCGATTCAGTTAAATAAACACGTCAAGATGTAACCTCTGCGATGTGGTGACGAGATACCAATCATAATATTATGTTATTAATAACGTGAAACGACGTCGCGCGAACGTCACATCGAGCGCTTGCAGACATCAAGGTCATACTACGTCACAACCGTGTAATATCTGTCACTAATGGTACATAAAACACCAAAAACGTGGTACAGTGCTAAACGAAACGGTATATTTTATAGGAATTATAAAGATATGATGAATGTAAATTCTGTTTGTACGGACGTACACAGCCGATTGTAACATATTCTTCCTAATGTTGGGAGTCTTAGATTTTTTTTTATTTGGAAACTTCTTATTATAAATTATATAATATAGTATAGGTATATTTGAAAGCGTTAGCAAATTACCAACACGAAAAAAGATTGTTGCACTTTATAGTATAATTACTAAGGAAGATTATACGTTAACATCACGTTATCACATTTAGGAGCAGATAAATTACAAGCGTAGATCAAGTAATAGTGCAAGGACCATGTAGCGCAACACCACGGACTTGAAAATTAAATGCGAATGAAACTGTGGGGCACAGTTAGTTTGTAAATAACATTGAAACTTATGTAGTTTTAAGTTAGCTGTAGGGTGTGAAAGAACCATAATTTTAATACAATAAAGACTTCGTTCCAAAAAAGGCACGGATCAGGAGACTGCAGTGTGTTAAAAAACAAAATTTGTTTATAGTAAGGTTAGTCACAGGATTCAGTATAAGCCGATGACGGCATTTATTATATGTACGTATATGTTTATTAAAGTCCATGAACCATCTCAACGCATTATATATTTACCGAGCTTAATTTTAGATTACAAACTTGAATGGAGGCCATATTAACATATCTATGAGTGCTAAATGCTAAAATGAACATAATCTTGTGCCTACTTATTTACATAACTACGGAATTACTGAGATACGATATTTTATCATCTCTCATACAATTATCTACATTGAATTCTATATTTTACGGATCCAGTTTTATAAGTACGAGTGCTCGTCCAGTGGTCGAACTTCAACCATAGAGAAAAAATAACTTTTTCCATTTTTTTTTTGTTGACAACACTAAGTAGCAACAAATAAAAAAAGAATAAAAAAAATCGGCTTGAAAAAACAGAAGAGGGAGATGTTCTCGAAAGTTTCCCCACTGCCTATTTAGAGATACATAGATATAACTTAAAGATTCTATATAAGACAGTTTTTTATAAAGTTGTCCATAAAATGTTGTAATTTCCTTGTAATTACTTGGCATCTCTAATTTTAAATACATTTTTCAGGAACTTATTTCAATGACATATCCATTGTGTTCCGTACTTAGACTACTAAGAACAAGTTCCATGACACAGGGGCTTTAGAAACATACAATTAATGCCCTAATGCCATCCTAGAACATACTGTCTCTATCAAACTCAAAGATATTTACAATTTTATATTCCTCTCACATATAGTATTACTTACCACAAAAATGTTGTGATATTTGTTGGTACAAGTCTGGTTAAATGGATATTCAAGTCCATACCACATGTATACCACAGTTTATTTGCTTGCTTGTTACATGAGAAATGAAATGCAAAGCGAAATCAATTAATATCTTAATTTAATTATCCAGTAGCGCTTATAAATGTGTTTTAAACATGAAGTAAACATAATTTTATACTAAATATCGTATACTGACAAATCAAATCGACCTCATCGTCTTACAAAGTATTGCTTAAACGCATGTAAATTAAATTATAAACAGCAATATTTATGATATTTACATCTTTAGAAGGTAATTGCGTTTTTTTAATTTTCTAATAATATAAGTACATAATTTTCTACATAGGTTTTGTATTTTATAAACAAATCTTCTGTAATTTTTTTTTTAATTTTGGGACATTTCTTTGTGCGTTATTCTTCTGAGTTTCGATTTACTTACTATCTATTAATTGTAAATACATAGAATCCCACAGTCCTTCAAAAATTATAGTTACATTTGTGCTTAAAAAATGTCTAACGACTCCCGGATAGCACAAAATATGGCAACACTCGCTATATACTAACATAGTAAGAATAGAGTAGAGAGTTTTTGGCGGGATCTTGGAATGTCATCTAGTGGATTTTATATTTTATTCATAATCCTGTGTTATGTCACTCTATATTTTGTAACATCAGTGATGTTTTATGTAATTTAGTTAGTTCGTTTATTGTGCAAAAGTGAAGTGGATCAGAAATGATACCACGGAGTATGGATTCTGATTTGTCACAAAAACTCCCTGGAAAGTTCTAACAAGACGGCCACCATCTTGTTAGTTCATTGAAATGATTGCAATTAATTTGTAATATCATTACCTACTCGACCATGGCAGTAATAGTCAAATAGAAGATTGATTGCCAAAAATATAATAAATAATTACATAGTAAGAATATCACTCAATAATCTCACAATAACAGATTATGCAACTAGATACATGTAGCAGATACTTATTTCTGATATATATATTCAAATAATTTCTAATTATTCTTACAATAGGCAATAAATCTTAGCGATAACGTCTGGTACGTTCTGATAACATTAATTATATTTTCTGATTGATTTGCCCCGTTAAATTTATAGTAGTAAACATTGATATATAATTATTATCTTGTTTTTATATACATAACAGCTCTGACCGCGGCTCTGCTAGAGTGGTCTATAAAATTATTTTTTTTTATAAGGAATTATTTATTGCAGAGATTTTTGAAGTGAAAACTTCTATAGGCGCGTTGAGCGGTATTTTTTGGCAGGAGATAAAGTTATGATTTCGCGTCATGACATGCTAGTATTGTGACCGTATTGCGCTTGCGTCAGACTAGCGACGTATAGTATAGCGGCCTGAGTACATCTAATATTGATATTTTATATTGAGATAAACTTTATAAAAAAGGAATATAATTATTTGTCTAGGTGCCAATAGATGTGAAGAACAAACTAATGATAATATTTACAAAATACGAAATATATAAAAAATGATATTTCAATATTGTAATTTATACTACAATTCATTTAAAAATTCAAATGAGAACATAGTTATTTCATTGCTTCGAGTTTTCACTTCTGACGGCAGTCCTTATGACTGCCTCGACTTTTTGTACACAGTTTTTATTTTCACAACAATGGACTTAAATAATTTCTGATCAATCCCTAAGGAATTTCGGAATAAAAGGTGCCCTATAATCTTTTTTGCATCTCTGAAAACGTGTGTGCAAAATTTCATGATGTTCGCTTAATTGGTTAATGCATGAGAGCGTAACAAACAAACGAATTTACATTCGCATTTGTAATATTCGTACTCATGTCATGAAATAATTTTAACTGTCATTAAAGCATCGTAAGACAAATTCAACTTCTCAAAAACCAGAGACAAGTTTGACAAATTTATAACAAACAATTCATTCTTAAACAAAAATATAAATATTACACTGAAATGTATCAGACTTTAAATCGTTGTTTTTGTTAATTCATTTTGTAATGAACGGACATCGACTTCCGAAGAACTCACTCGCACGGATGTACAGTATCGCAACTATTTACAATTCACTTTTATTTTTATAACCAGTCGCTACTCTGGTACATTTCTTATCGTCAACTTTCCGGTCCCATGTCCGTGCCCACCGAAAATTCTGAGTTCAAGTTCAATAGACAGATACGTACTCTGATAGGGCCGGCGAAAGCCGCCTACGATTTCCGTAAAATTATGTAAAAGTTCCAAATCTAATTATTGCTCTCAAATCTAAATACATCCCTAAAAGCCTCCAGCTGTTTCGATAGTTTCACCTGAGATAGAATCCGTTTTCGAAGACATGAGAGCTACTATTTTCAATGCTCCAATTTCGACGTAATGCTATATCGCAACTTATTAATAATGAATATTTTTTATCAGTTTTTTAACTGACATTAATTATTAAAGGTAATTATTAGAATTAAGTATCATTACATAGTATAAAATAAAGTCCCCTAACGCGTCTGTCTGTCTGCCTGTTCGCGATAACCTCAAAAAGTACTGAACGGATTTCCATGCGGTTTTCACCAGTGGATAAAGTGATTCCTGAGGAACGTTTTGGTATATAATTTGTCAAGGAATTATTTTTAATCAGGGCAGGACAACGTCTGCCGGGCCCGCTAGTTAAATATAATAAGAGAAATCATTATGATCCTATTGTAAGAAATATATTACTTTCAATTTATTATATCGCAACATTATTAAATTACTATATTTCTAAAGAAATATTAATATAAATCTTTTACATAAAAACATGGATTTCAAATTACGTAATATCATTTAAAAGAAATATTATACATGCCTCTATGAATAAAAAAAAGAATAAATCTTTTGAACCCCGGTAATTTCATTTATTTTCATATTCAATCTATTTTACGATCTGAATTAGCAATAATACTACATAATACCTGCAAAGAACTTGTATATTGCCTCCGGGGAAAGGCGATAAATACCCGCCTGTTGCATCATAAATAATTTTCGTACAAAACCGAATTCACTGTGAACGAAAAACCGCTTCGCTTTGCAACGAGTCCGGTGCGAGACATTCATTGCATTCCGTATTATTTTGTCTTATCTTTAATCGATTATGTGCCCCATAATAATTTTTAAGCGCGCCACACACATCAAAGTCTTGCTCTCTTTTCACTTGAATATTCTTAAAACCCAATATATGTGCTTCCTGTAACATTCTATACAAGTATCAACTGTATATATCCCGTCATACTGTTTGGTTATTGTTTGTATAATTTATATAAAGGTATGTTCTGGCTCGAGGTAATTCCAGTTTAGTATCGATTTCCGAGAAATATTTCGATTCCTTTTCCATTTCTGATAATAAAAATGAAATGGAAATTCAGGTTTTCCACTTATTAAGAAAAAAAACAAGTCTAGACTATAAAGAATAGGAAAAAACATCAACAACATTTAATCTGTTGAAAGGAAAAAATTGGATAAATTTTATCTACAGTTCATCAGAAAATATGATAAATATTCTGGTATATATATTCGCAAGGGCAAGCGTTTTTCTTAATTTTCTTGAAATAAAGATTTTATTTGATGTTATTTTAGTTTACGCGCGCTGGTTCGTTTTCATAATGATTTTGAACTACATATTTTATATAAGTTAACTATATTTTATTTTTTTATTGTCATTTCTCATTACTACTTATTCCCTTATAAACTTTTACGTTAACAAAAGTTTCAATGGAATCCGTGATCCTGCTGCAGCTCAACGGTCGACTTATAATCATTGTCATATAAGGACTATAGTAATTACAGATTTCAATTGATAAAAAATCAATACGATACGATAATGTAAATTTCATATAATATCAAGTTGGCCGTGTAATTAAAAATTACAGTTGATCTACAAATGGATTTTCACAATTTTCCATTAGTGAAATGATAATGAATTTAAGTAAACGGCTCAAGCTCAATATGAAATTCTAAACATTAAAATATGTCCCGAAGCATTAACTTCTCGGTTCAGACAGCTATCTATACTTAGAGTTTCTCTCTTTCTGGTCTTAAAAGTGATAACTAACCTTTATGTAATAATTCATGTATTACAAAAAAACGACCACAGCTTATCGACGTAAATAAACGACCGCGTCGTTCTATGTTGCCATCCGTTACGAACCTAAATCTCATTACAAATGGCGCTAATCTCGCTCCTTCGACATTTCCCAGTGTCATTTATATTTGTAGAAAGCGTATTCGTATCCCACGCGTGGCAACGTGCTCCGGAGCACGTCGCGACTGAAGCGAAATCTGATAACGATATTTGCAATGTACGTAGACGATTGATAAACATTGTTATTTTGTTATATAATTATTAATGTTAAAATGAGAAATGTCGCATGGTTTTGGCAGTACGCCCGTGTTATTTGTGGATTTGTCCGGTACTAAAGATATTTCCGACCCGTTTAGATGCTTAACGATTATAAATAACTTCCGAGTAAGAAATTAAAAGATTACGCAGCGGTTTTTTTTAATATATAGGCTGGCGTTTGACAACTATCTTATCTATATTGAATGTCACTCAATAAATGGCTCGAATGACTCTCAAGTGGGAAACCCTTGACAACAGATTTTCAACATTTCAACATGAGATTGTTCAATATCCTAGTTATTGGGAATTTTAATTTTCCAGGCGACATAAATCATAATCTTATTCGATCTTGAATAGTAGGTAAATGATATAAATAATTTGTAAATGAAATAATAAGCAATCAACAAAAGGTATCTCTCATCTTTATCCACTAAGTCTTGCATGAATATAATTAATACATACAAGTGTGTACGTTCTATTAATATTTTACGTATATTAGCGCACTTAGGAAATAAGGAAAATAGGATCTGTTGCCAGTCCATTCGCTATTTCTTCCATACAAACCGTAAAAACTCCCGCTGGACCAATTAAAATTAAAACAAACAAAATACTTCAACTAAATAACTTAAAAACATATCAATCTAGGCATATCAATCCAGGTTTTATTTCATATCCTAATTTAAATTAATTTAATTTAAATCTTTATTCCATTTTATTGTAGCTCGTTGCGTTAACACAAGTATAAATAGATAAATATCATGTAAAGTGGGTATATGTGTGTGTGTTCAAGTAAAATTCCCTAAAATAGAAAGAGCTCGCTCAAATTTAGCAAAATAAATAATAAATTATCTAACAACATTTCTCATATCTCCTAATTAATATATAGTAATATCCTTAAGGCAATAAAATGATGTGAATAACCGTGATTTTGGAAGAAACTTCACCACTAAAACTACTACGAAACACGAAATTAGTTGCAGCTTGTTGTCTTTGTTCTACACATTGACACAGGGTTTATCTATTCTAATATTATAAAAGTTAAGAGATTGCTTATTTTTCACATTGTTTGTTACATTTGAAAAGTTATTGTTACATGTCATAAATTATTTATAGAACAAGATAGTAGAATAGCTAGTAGCATCAAGATACGACCGTTTAGAAGTGGCGTAATTATTATGAAATAAAAAAAAAGATTAGCTAACGGAGAACAAAGTAAGCTGAATAAATTAAACACGAGTGCATGCACATCTAGTAACAAAATTTAAATTCCGTGTGATTGATACATTTTGTTTTAAGTCAAATTTCTTTTGTTACATATTTCTTGGTTTTTCAAGGGTGTCAATTTGTTAACTCCAGGATTTATTATTATGCATTTACATGTACTAGAGCTATATGCGAATGGTATAGATTCATCTAAATCAAAACAAATATGTGTGATTATAGTTTTGATCTATTATTGCAAAGATTAAACTCTTATTGTCTTTACATAGATATTCAATTTAAATTATGATTTGTTTTACTTATCCTTTGTGTCCCAAACGTTATTTTATTCCCTTGTGTCATGATGAATTGCAGTCAACGACATCGAATGAAAATAATATGTCGGAGATACGTAAAATGATTGATGTGAACGACATGTCGTGGCCGTCCGAAATACACGACATATGTGTTCGGATATTTACCTTATTTTGAACTATATTAACGACTAGCTGTGCCCACAACTTCGTCCGCATGGAACCCTATATAAAAAAAAAACAGTGATTAACAAAATCATCTGAATTATACTCCATATATCCATTTACTTATCTAGTTTTCACTCGTACTTAAGTCGCGTCGTCATTAAAATTATAATAAGATTTGATAGAGTGAACCGATTTTAATGAAACAGAGATGTTACTCGAAGATAGCCTTTATAGTTGTCTTGGTTTTTGGTTTGCTTGAGGTTTTATCATAAATGCAGTACTTTAGCAGTGATACGTGACCAAACAAACCAACAGACAGACAGACGTTTCTAAAAATGATCGAAATGTATTTTCTTACTTATTCCTAGACACCTGTAACAAATGTTTTCACAAAAAAACTAAAAAGTACAGACACGTTACATTTATATTCTTAGTGTATGCATAGAAGGTTATTTATTAATTTACTGTTGTCTACACGCTTTTGGGAGAATAAATGAGAAAAAAAATGGCAGAACAAACTTAAATGTATATGTGATTATAACATTATTATTTTTTATCACGTTTGTCTTTATGACTGTCTGCATTGAGATAGCCTTTGTGTCGCAGAGAGATTACGTCAAAAATTCACGCATAAGAGTAAGTTTTCTGTGACAAATATGCGTCCATACATGATTATGTATTTTAGACATGTCAGTTTATTTGTTGTCATTGGAGAGGGTTGTTCTAATCGCTGTTGTACCCACCTAATTTATTTACCGTCTTTTATAGATATTTTATTCCCATAAGTAAACATCACCATTTTTTTTTTTTTTAACGTGGGGAAATCCTTTATGTATACCCACCCTCCCGGGGGAGAGAGTGGGTTATGTCCGACTCGCACGGACTAAAACCCCACGGTGTACCGACAGACCTTTGTGTGGGGGCGGCAAGGGATCGTTCAAGCTAATCAACCTTGTAGAGCCGCCCCCACGGTCCGCCCGGCGGAAGGTGACCGCCGGGAAGTAAACATCACCAGCTGTATCATCATTTAACTCCATTTTACACAATGTTTCGATAAAAAAAAAGTCTAGGCTTAGTCATAAGGACTGCCGACAGAAGTGAAAACCAAATCAATGAAAAAAATACCTCCTATAAATTCATAATTTGTTTATTGAAATTATTAACATTAGTGTGGTTTTCATATCTTTTGGCACTCGGAGATTATATACATTTTTATAAAATCTATCAATCTATCAAACGTATGATGAGGTTCAAAATATCAATATAACATGTACGCATGTATAATATCGCAAGCGCAATACAGCCAGTCCTACTTACGTAGCATATGATGCGAAATTATAAATTATCTCCTGCCAGAAATACCGCTCAACGCGCCTAAATAGTTTTCACTTCAAAAATTTCACCTTAATGAATATAAGTTACCTATCAACGTTTATACGTGATGTATTAATACAAGTATGTAGTATATACATTATGTATTGTGACGACGTTGTATTTGAACAAGCAGCGCGGACCACCTGCTTCGTGTAACCAAACGTTTACACAGTAAATAAGTCGCCGTCAAAGGACAAGTCATTGTATGCAAAGAGAATTTATTGGGAGACCACGATAAAACCGCAAACGTAAAATACTAAAATCAACACATCGTAATTTAGATACATAAACGTATTATTTACAATATACATTATAATTAATCATCTAAAGTAAATATTAAAAATTTATTTATTTAGTTTATAAACATCCTGAAACAATCAAAATCAAAAATTCTTTATTTAGTTTTAGCCCTGAGAAGACACTACCACCGGTTCAGAAAACAACCCAGTCATAGAAAAGAATCAGCAAGAAAGTCGATTTAGTTTATCTTTTCTATTACATAACATAGCACAACATATTTTGAAACATGTACAGATACATTCGTTTTTGGTGGATGCATAGAGAGGCATCATTTCCAGACGTCACCATCGTTCACATATTGATCAACACTATAATAGCCTTTATGTTTTAAGATCCGCTTGATATGGTACTTGAACTTACTATCTGGCAAGACGGTAGTGCGCTTTGGGACTTTGTTATAAAATCTAACACTATTACCTACAAAGCTGTTACTGGTAGGTACTTCGTGAGCCTGAAACATGGAGTGAACAGATTGTTATTGTTTCTAGTATTTAGATTATGTCGGTATTTTAGTAAACCCCGATTATCTAAGTTTTACGGACATACATTAAGTTATCAAGAACATATTGAGACAATCCAACAAAATCAAACAAAATCCAGAAGAGTTTCTACAAAAATTAAGCCATTTAGAAAAAAATCAAATAAATTTTATAAACAGTAATAATATACTTCGTTATTTGATAGATGTAATTATAATAGAATTAAATTAATATATACATACGATAATTATATTGGAAATGATTTTGTTAAATAACGTCTATATTTTTCTACTAGACAAGTAATTTCGTATTAAACGTATGTTCGAAGGAATCGACTGATGTATAAGGGACGCGAGCGCGAACTTTTATGTGTAATTTAGGTTACCAGGTTAAATTATATTAGTGGTATACGCTTAAATTCGACGTTGATATTGTCATAAAATCTTCTTATAATATATACCATACCATAACCTGTCTATTATATCGCAATGATTATTTTGGTTTTATACAATTATGTATGTCATTGTTGCACTTATTCAAATCGATATAGCTCTACGCGTCTAATGTGACATAGAAGTGATTGTTTATTACAATTAATAAAATAGAAAATGTATTTATTTACCGTTGTATACTTTTATTCAACACTTTTTCAATCACTTTTACTCCTCAGAAATTCTCTTTCAATTCAATAAACGTAGTAAATGAACAAGGATTGAAAAACGGTAATGACCTCTCTTTTATTAGATATTCGAGTCACTTTGATGAGGTTTTGTTAGATATAAGTTTGGAATAGTTCAACTGTTTAAGTCCTTTGCTATTTCAAATACAATGGGCCGTAGGGCTTATTGCTGTCGCACCCTCAAGTGGAAAATCTGCCGATAGGTGAATTCAAAGAGCTACCCTAGAAAGCCAGTTCCAATCAGCCCCTCTCAAGCATCATACAATCATCTTACACTACATAGTTATTTAAAATTAGATGAGATTTATAGAAATATTTAAAGAACACTACAAGATTATTGAAATTATGATATGTTGTCCACAGTATAGCTACGAAGACCCCGCAACCTTTCCACATAGCGCTGGCGCTGCTGGTGCTGCTCGCGTGGTTGACGAGGCCCGGTTCAAGCGCCAGTCTACGCGGCTGGAGAGCACTCTATGTTGGCGCTGTATCAATACATTTAGGAACACAAGTATGGATGACGTTGATCTCTGGTAAGTAAAATTAACACAAATCCGAATCTTACATCTAAGTACAGTCTTTGTTCATTATGTTTACTTGTAAAGTTATCGTTGTTGAGTGATTTGACTTGTGGATTGGCAACTCTATATCTGCAGGTTACGAGCTCCGGCAGGTAACAGAATTTTTCGGAATTCACTTACATTTACTCTTTTAAATTGGTAATGTTACTGGTGAAAGAAAACATCGTGAGGAAGCTTCAACATACCTTTCTTCAAGAAAACTCCGAGCGAAGCTTTCTCTTCCGTTGTGATCTGAAGCTCTGTTTACCGACAGAAACTGCAACTCTACCAAGACGACAAATATTAGCTGTATTTACTGCTCTATATAAATTTGTATAATAATAGATTTCGGTATATAAGTATATTTGTCTTGTAAACTTTAACAGCGTTCGATAAACGGTTATAAAAGTGCGGCAATTCATTGGTTTCTTTTCATGGAAAAGATTTCTCTCATAGCTGATACCTACCATAATGCGATACTAGATGGCGCTAGGCTACGTTTAATGTTATAACATTGTATACTATAACTAGCTTCTGCCCGCGACTTCGTCCGCATGGAATAGTTACTTTAGGCTAACGCTAACATTAACTCGCGATTTCATTTACGTTGAAGGTGAAAATATTTTTAAATAATAAGTACGTAAACTCCGATTTTGAAACATTGTTCATTGTTGCTCCGCTCCTATTGGTCTTAGCGCGGTGATATAGCCTATAGGTTTACCTCGATAAGTGAGCTATCTCGCATTGAAAGAATTTTTTAAATCGGACCAGTAGTTTCTGCGATTAACGCGTTCAAACAAACTTCTTCAACTTTATAATATCAGTATAGATATAGATTTAATGCGGACGAAATCGCGGATGGTTGTTATATGTGGTAGCAATCAAGTTGAGTACAAAACCCCCAACATTATATATGTAATGGTAAACCAAGCTAACAGAGCTACAAACGTCCACCATACAATAAAGGAAAACATAAATCAGAAATTGATTTACAAACGCCTATAAAAAACACATCATGTCAAAACACCACTCCCCTATACACTAATAGGGTTATCAAATATCTCGTGAGGATATTCCGTACACGGAAAATACGACAGCATTCTTGGAAAATTATCTATGGGAACAATACACTTAGATTTTTTTTAATTTTATTTATTCAGTTTACCAACAGTGTCAACATTAATATAACTTTATTAGAATAAAGTGTACAGTTCAACGTTTTTGCCAGATATGATCCTATGTAGAAGCAACAACGGCATGCATATTAAATATTACAAGTGTATAATATAATATAAATAATTAGGAATTTAAATATGAAATAAAATAATTATAAACGAACGCGTAAACTTTTGATAAATTCTATATTATTCAATTGTTAAAAGTTATTCAGAAAAGTGAAAAAATTGTATAATGGAAATCATAATCTGGATCAGCGCTGCTCAACCTGCGGCCCGCCGGTACTTTGTAGTTGGCCCACCCGATTATACTTTGTTTGCAATTATTTTAAATTTCGTGCCCATCAGAAAAACTACAAGCACGCTGAATAAATTAAATGAATCCCAGATAATCCGAATGCAATACTTTCCTTATATATACCAAGATCGTTTTATTGGACAACCATATTTCACTATATTAATAAAATGTGGTTAATTTGAAATTGCGTTTTTTTAAAACCTGTATATTTGTAGTTTGCGGCCCGCGACACAGTGACTGATACGTGATTATGGCCCCTTTAAAAAAAGGTTGAATACGACTGATCTAAATAATCGCTATTCTAATTTAAGTTTAAATTACATATATATTGTTCATCATGAAATAAATAAATATTATTCATCATCAGCCTATAAGAGACCTACTGTAGGGTCATAGGCCTCTTCCCGATGGAAGGTTTATACCAATCACTACGCCAGCCCACAACGTATTGGCGATATCAAACTCCTAGAATCTACACTTCTACATTTCTCCGACAAACAGTGGTACTAGAAGGACATTTCTCAAGTTCAATTTTCCTCGCGATGTTAATAAAAAATTAGTAAATGTACGCGAATTCCAAAAAAATAATTGGTACATGCCGGGGTTCGAACCTGCCGACATCGGATTGATATTCCATCGGTTACTATGCAACCACCACTTAAATATTATTGGTATCCGCATTTTTTATTTTGTCTATTCCCAAGCATAGATATTTAAAAAAAAACAATATAGAAGTTGACAACCTTAAGCACACCTGTAGAGATCTCTTAACGAACACAAAGCATTTTACATACCTTACTATCTGACATACAGCCTCTCATACGACTTCATATTTATGGTGAAATCGTAAAGGAACGTGCTAAATCATGTTTTAAGAGACACACTTACATTGAGACACCGATTATGGACTAATATTGATTTATTATATAGAATATAACATATTATCGTGTTCGTAGTTTAGTTTATTTAGCTGTATAATGTATTTAGCTGTATAATTATTTAAATACACGGGCGAAGTCGCAGGCGTCCGCTAGTACTATAAATTATTACAGTAAATAGCTGATGAAGGACTTTTTAAATGTCAAACATAATCTCTTTCGAAGTGAAGGTGGCTATGAATAGTATGCAACTTATCATCCTTATTGATAAATCTATCATAATTAGTTACAACATTATCACAAAAATGGCAAATTAATTGCATTATTACACACAGTTTTGTCCAAATACTTTAATTGAATGCCATTGGGGCACTGAAATATTTGATTTCGTCTTGTAAGTCGAAATCAAATATGTGTAAACTTTATTCGCAATCCCGTAAACTTTATAACATCAATCTCAAGATAAAATGTTAAAGTTTTCGTAGTGTAGCTTTTCACATTTCTCCATTACCATGCACTGGTCCACAGATTGTTAGCAGCATAAGTTTAAAAAAAATAACGCACTTGTACAACATTTGAAAATTTTGAACAATAACAAAATATGTAATTTTTATTTTTTTTTCTTTTTTTTTTTTTTTTTTTTTTATTTTTTCTTAAAAAAACCCCCCTTTTTTTTTATTTTTTTTTTTTTTTTTTTTTTTTTTTTTTTTTTTTTTTTTTTTTTTTTTTTTTTTTTTTTTTTTTTTTTTTTTTTTTTTTGTTTTGGTTTTTATTTTTTGGGTTTTTTTTTTTTTTTTTTCCTTTTCCCCCTTTTTTTTTTTTTTTTTTTTTTTTTTTTTTGTTTTTTTTTTTTTTCTCTCTTTTTTTTTTTTCTTTTGTTTTTTTAAATTAAATTTTTTTTAAAAAAAAAAATTTTTTTTTAATAATTTTTTTTTTTTTTTTTGTGGTTTTTTTTTTTTTTTTTTTTTTTTTTTTTTTTTTTTTTTTTTTATATTTTCTGTTTTTTTTTTTCCCGTTTTTTGTTTTTGTCTGGTTTTGGTTTTTTTTTTTTCTTTAAAATACATTAAACCGAATACATTTTCCACGGTAAAATAATAATTTAAAAAAATTGTCTAGATAAAAACATGACCCGCCATTTTGAGATCTGGGTTTTAAAAAATCAGCCGAGGGGTTAAATTCCGATTTCTGCAAAATTTAAACTAATTTCTATAAATTTTCTGAACATAACAATTTATCACTACATGACGAACATTGGAAATATATTAATAATTTAGACGCTGATAAATCCAATAGAGTAGTTTATTTACATTTTGAAAAACAAAACTACAAACTGTAGTCGGTACTAACTGTACTAATGGTCGCCGTAAACATTCATAATACACATATATAAAATTGAAGACATTTTCTCATTTCAATGTCGTATTTTGAACTCGTATTACATCATCCAGTTCGTACGAGTTCGAAATTCAATGGGGAAGGAATGAGTTCGTTAAATATCTCGTCAATGACACGGAAACCTGTCATTCCGCGTATCGTGACCACAAAACAAAGCCTTATATAATTTAGTAATTGCGTAATTAAACGTAATGGTGTTCGCGTGTTTTCAACTCCGAAAAACTTGTCAATTATTTTCTTTGAATCGACATTTACAAACGTAATGCATGAGGACTTAAACGGAGCTTCGGTTTTTTATGTAAAAAATACATCTCTGTGTTCCGTTCTTCGTAAATACACATAAAAAATTTGTATAGCAAAAATCATGCTTTTTGGGACTCCGTGACCAAAGATAAAACCGTATTGACGCTATTAAATCCATCGAGCCTTTCCACCCGCCTGTCTCAATTTTAAAAGGTTCCACTCGTAATACGTAGCTTCGATTTTTTTTTATACAATCTGTATATTTAGGGAAAAATTATAAAACACTAGCGGGCCCGGCAGACGTTGTCCCGCCCTGATTATAAAAAAATTATATACCAAAACGTTCCTCATGAATCACTGTACCTACTGGTGAAAATCGCATGAAAATCCGTTCAGTAATTTTTGAGTTTATCGCGAACAGACAGACAGACAGACGCGGTAGGGGACTTTGTTTTATACTATGTAATGATTATCAATCATTATAAGTTAAAAATTAGCGCATATTTTTGCTCTATCGGAAATCTATACGAGGTAAGATAACTTGATACAATTATAGCGCGAACATTGTAACTATAAAAAAATAAAAACCGGTCAAATGTGAGACAGCTTACACTAAATAACAAGAGTAACCAAAGAAACCAGTAACGTTTAATTTCTTTTGTGTTATACATACCTTATTAACTCAATTATTTTCACTATTGTATTGTAAAGAAAAACACGATTTACATTGGTAAATACATACTGTAACGTTAAATGTGTATACAGGATCATTGACATGCGATTCGGGCTCGATCTTGGTCGATCTTATATAAATACATTGCAAAATCACTATTGTTTTTTTTTAACACAAAGATTAGAGTTCACAAAACCTTCCCACAGAATTAAAGAAAGCCAATGCATACAAAACTCTATGACAGATACGTAGTAACAATTTGGTTCGATAATTCAACCTAGAAGGCAATTTTAGTTAGATCTATCGTCGGAACAAGGCATCCGTTCGGGCCGAAACTATTCGAGTAGGGTCGAATAATTCGCAAATTGCTTCTAACGACTAACGCACGGCAATTGCTCGTGACATTGTATTCCGGGTCACATTGACATGACCTCTATTCGAACGTTTACACTCAAGGATCCTTTGGCCCTTCTGGAACAATTTAATGAGATGTGAGAAGACTTTATCTTACTAAAGCAATGATTTAGCATAAGGCAATGATTGAATAAAGCAGACTATACTAACTCAATGCAGACTTTTAGATATAAAGTTGATTTTATTTTTCTCAATTGCCATTTTTCAACTTTTTCTATAATGGAGATGATAATATAAATATGTCGCCGTGGTTTCCTTTACTAAACTAATAAAGGATTTCTAATAACTTTAAGAGTCTTTAGAAACCTATAAGTATCCTAATAGATATAAAGGTAGACGACAATGTAACCAAACAGCTAATAAACAATACTCTAAAATAAAAACGTGTGTAGTTCCGTAGTCTAGTGAAGCTGTTAAGGCCTTGCTAGGCCAATAGCGTAGTCAGTTCGAGTAAAGAGAAAAAAAGTGTATAGGTCACACGCGTTAGAAGTGAAGCCTTCAAAAAGAAAACGAGTAAAGCGTATGTTTTACTGTTCTCCAATACCCGAAAGTAAGCGAGACACTGTTCCCGCTCTACCCGACGCAGCGTTTGCCCCAACCACATTCCGTCACACAAAAAGATTGTGGATCAAAATCTCAAAACCCTCCCATCAGAAGTTTCCTTCGGAATTCTAAAGATAGATTGACGGACAACCTACATCCTAAACAAGTAGATGTAAAATCTTAAAATTTTGCACAAGAATTTCTTAAACGGCATAAAATATTGTAGTGGACGTTACTTTTGTCGCAATAAGCCGTGGTAGGGGTCAATCTATTCCAGGTGGAAGTGCAAAGTAACGCCACTATAATATTTAGTGATGGATGTCCGCAAAGTAACGCCTTCTTCAATCAAATAAATTAAACATTACATAGTTGAACGGCAACGGCATGACGAAATAATCTTAAGAAACGATACGATCGGTGGTGCTGCAAATAAATCTACATACTTCGGAATCTTACGTCGTGATTTCATATATAATATAAAAAACTTAGTTTGCAATGAATGTAGAAAAAGTAAAATGGTTTTTGTAAACAGCTGGAGAAAACCTACAGTATTACATATTATTGTTCGCAGGTATTGTGCTGTATTTCTCGCTGCCGCGACATGAATTCGGACGCGTCCAAACCGTACTCTTTCCCGTGTACTACGCTTTCAACGCTACAATGAGTATGCTCGGTCTACTTGCATACTTCAGAACGCAGTGCCTCACTAAATTCGAAAACACATCCTGGATACAGGTGAGAAATGTTTCTACTTTAATTACAAATTAAAAAGAGCGTGACCTATTCTGTTGTAGCTATAAAAGTTGTAAAGTTTCTCTTGTTCGGCTATATGTCGTAATGGTTAATTTACGAATAGGAGAGTTTTTCGTATCCAGTATTTCAATTATACATATTGCATAATTTTATATATATTTATACAACACAAATTCTATAAATATTTGCTTTTTGGAAACAGAAATCCTACATTTATAGTAAATTCCGTAAAAATATTTGGGTTTAATCTGAACTGTATAAAAGTCCAGCGACTTCTGATACATTATTGTATTAATTTAACTCGTAAGCTGTTGAATATAAAGTTTTTTTTTATAAGTATCCATATATTTTAGTAACGATTATAAATATATATATATATATATATACAAAAAATTCCAAACATTATATTTCAAATTGAAATATTTATCATCATTTGAAGTCACTTGTTGTTGTTTACGTCCTTTTTTGTTTTAACTATTTAGTGTAGCCAAAAGCTATGCTCAAAAGTTTAAAAGAGTTACATTAAAGATATATATTTCGTATTATTTTCTTTTAAATTAGAACTTTATGAGCGAATGTAAAATAAGTTAATTGTCAGTATAAAATAACATCTGCAAGCAAGGCCAACCTTTTGTATAATATTACTTTACATGCCGAAAATGATTAATTATTTATACGTCTAATCACTTGTGATAATATAAAAAGTGGCGCCAACTACCTGTTGCCTTGTACAAATACACAGTTCACATGACCTCGTCATATAGTATATTAAACGAGATGTATAATCATAATATACAATGATATATAATTTATAATAATCTTATTATTGGTAATGGTTAATAATCAACCATTACACGTTACTTTGTCATAATACCGAACAAGATGAGTGAAAAAACGGAGGTGGAAAATGAACTATTTTTTACAAATATATCTAGAAAATATAAAAGAATATTTACTTGATATGTACAAGTACGTAATTTTTATAAATTAATAAAAGAGATGATGGAAACTGATAGAAAGTTACGTAAATTAAGCTTCAATTTAAACATTTGCAGGGAAAATAAAAACGAACATATAGGTACGCAAAACACACTTAATGTTATGTGATAAGATACTTTATACTGTTCCAGGTAACAATATTTATATAAATTAAAGTAAATTCAAAAACTTACAAATTAAAAAAAAAACAAATATAAAGGCGTAAAAAGACCAAAGTTACGTGACAAGAAACATTATACCGTTGCAGATAACCACATTTTAAAGAAAAAACAATTATATTTACTTTTTATTATGAAATACTGACATGTTATTAATGAGTGAAGTACTTGTTCAGATTATGTATAATTTAATTATTGTATAATGAAATTGTTGTCGTGATCATGAAAATCGGAGAACGACACTATGTAAATTATTTAATTTTTTAATCTGTGTAATTTGACCTTATCACTAATATACGTTTTGAGTTTAAATTTATCGATTAAATACTCTTTGGCAATTTTTAACATTGAAATACACTTAACACACTTTCAAAACGTTTTATAAATATAAAAATATTGTCATTTCGAAAGGAAATGACTTTTTAATGAGAGGATATCGTTTTAAACTGGGTTTTTTAAATTGTTTTTTATTAATATTATATTTATCAATACAAGCTAGCCCTTTGTCTTTTACATGGGGAGATCCCTAACAGATACCCATCCTGTCGCTCAGCTAAGGATGGGTTATGTCCGATTCGCACGGACTATAACCCCATGTTGCCTTCATATATCTTTTAGGCGGGGGAGCAGGAACTGCCGACTGGCACTGCAAGCTAACCCTAGTGTGGTATTCAGATAATTTGCTTGCAGTTAGTAATTTTTTGGCTTTTTAAATTGTAAAGGAATAAACAAAATCGCTTGACAAATGAAAATGGTAGGCTAGGTATTAAAATTTCTTGATATAGGATTTTTACCACTGATAAAATTCATTTATAATGGAGAGAATTCATACTTGTTGGTTCTTTGTTACATTTTTTCCTACAAATGTTTGACAATCATTTTGTGACTTTGTACATATAAAATAACTATACATCTGTCACGTTATTTGAAACCTGTAAAACCATTTTAAAAATTTTCCTATGAAATTTTTTGCAAACAACACGCCCAATATTGTCGTGATAAAAACAGCAAATCGTCTGCGAAAACAAATACTGATAACGTAAATACATAACCTTCCTTCGTAAATGATTCCAGATTAATTTTAGCGAATTTATTGTAAACACTGATAACAAATATAACCTAGGACGTCAATAATATAAGTTTGTTTTTTTTTGCAATCAACCTTCTAGTAGATTATTACTGGCACTACTGGTAGTAGCTAATTATATTACAAGTTGCGAACATTCAATGTTTTAACAAAATGGTCGCCGTCTTGTTAGAACTTTCCAAGGAGTTTCTGTTGCAAATCAGAATTCACGCTATGTGGTATTATTTCCCTTCAACTTCACTTATACACAAAAACGAACTATATTACGTGAGTCATAAGACACCAACAATATTACAAAATATAGAGTCAAATAACACAATATTATGAATAAAATATAAAATCCACTACATGACTACATAAACTATAGATCAACAGGAAACATTGATAAAAGAATGTACATAGACTATAATAAAAATAATTAGAAACAAAAAGGAGGTTATTAAATACAAAAAACCTCAAAACACAGGAAGAGATAATATTTTGTTTCTCTTTACGTAATCGATATAGGCGAGGTGGTTTTGTTTCTCACTAATATTGGTATCGGAACAACAATTACCGTTTTATAATAATCTTAATAAATCTATACTAATCGGAAGGCTATGTGAATACAAAATTATATGCAATAATAAGTATAAATTTCAAGCACGGAAAAACGATTCGATGCAATCTAATCCGTATTTTCGCATAGTATGACTATTTAAATTAGTAACACTATGAGCCCATGGTGTAAGAAAACAATGCAAGGAAACATGAACTTGGTTCTTACAGTTACATGGTTCTTATAATATCACAATATATATGACAAATATCAGCTGCAGATTGATTTCTCCGAGTCTTTCATGGCGTGTTGATTACATCCCTAACTTCTCTCAAAACGGATTCTTTAATCCTGCTTACGGAATGGGATTCTTGTTATTCTTATTAATTTAGTCTGATTATATCTCTGTTTATGACAGAACATTAATTAGTTTGCAAAGCTGAAACTGCAAAGCTGACTTTTATTGACTATATTATTAGTAGAAACTCGACAAACGCTGATACTAACTTCGAGTCTCTTTCAAATGTTATTCCAATACCATCTGCTTATAGGAATATCTAAATATATCAACAGAAAAACCATGTTGTTACCCAGTATTAATTATTTCACAGAATAATTTATTTTTTCAGTTTTCATAATGGTTTAACATATTTAAACTTATGTAATAAGTAAGATGTTTACATAGGTGATTTTGTAAGCGCCCTGGCGATAATGAACAAGGTTATTACAACTGGAATGAGTTTGGCTTTTAACGCAATTATATAAGGTATAAAGAACGTTGCCGACACTCAGCCACATAGCATAGTATGTCGTTGACATAGGCATTCACAGTTTGGCCCTTTTCGTCACGTGACCAACCTACCTTCGGCTCCCGAAACCCCGCGCCTTTTGTATAGTAATTCCTCCATCCCTAAGAATCGTTAATGGTGTATATCGTAAATAGTAAAAAGGATTTTTAAGATCTAACTAACAATTCCAGAGATTAAGGTGTTCAAACAATATAATAATTAACCTTCGATTTCAAGTAGAGACTAATTTTAAATCATTTCGCAAATATTAAAATATTACTTTAATGCACAATTATTATTTAGCAATATATCTTAAAAGGCAATATACAATTATAAGTAATTGCAACTGAATGGAATAGTGAATTGCTTGCCACCTTGACGGCCGGCTGTTTCTACAACGGTACATGATTACAACTGCTAAGTGTTAGTAAAAAACATCATTAGCGATAGATTTGCGCAGGTGCCGCGACTATAATCTCAGAGAGTTATTTAATGATGACTAGACACTTCATTTATCTCAGTGATTATAAACATACTGAAAGGATTACCCTGAGTTCGTGCCCCATCTCGCAGATCGTGATTGAAATATGAATGAACTTGTAAATTATAACCACCAGATATTGGTTAATTTTAAAGATAATGCTTGTTTGTTTGTTGAACCTATAGAGCTGTTATATAGGACACTAGCTTCTGCCCGCGACTTCGTCCACGTAGAAGGTGAAAATATTTTTAAATAATACGCCCGTTAACCCCGATTTTGGAACATTCTTAAATGGCGCTCCGCTCCTATTAGTCTTAGCGTGATGATATATAGCCTTCCTCGATTAATGAGCTATCTAACACTGAAAATTTTGAAATGGGACCCGTAGTTCCTGAGATTAGCGCGTTCAAGCCAACAAACTCTTCAGCTATATAATATTAGTATGAATTTCATTGGTTTTGAAGATGACACTTGTTTCTGTTATCGTTCAATGTAGTGCAATTCCCTACTCTATTCGTTTGGATATGTCTTCGTAGTCTATTATATATATATATATATATATATATATATATATATATATATGTGTTATAAATTGTCAAAGAACATAGTTTTTGAAGTAAATCTTCTTTTGCGGCGGTGTGAATTGTATTTTATGCAACGAAAACGTGTAACGAAAAAGAGATAGCTATAAATGTATATATAGATTTTAGACTGTGAGGGAATGAGATAGTATGTACTTAATTTACTCGAATTATTCACAAAGATAAGGAGATAGAAACGCTTAATTCTATAGCACATTATTTTCTGTTGGATCGTAGTGACTATTGTTGATATATATTAAGATATCACAAAATGCAGAAAACTAATGTTTACCATCTTCATAGAGTATTCATCTCATTCTCTTAAAATTTAATCAGAATACTAAGTTTCACTTTTACCGCATGTGAAGTCACGCTTTTTTGCATAAGATTACTCCAAAACTTACCTATCCCCAGAATCTTTCAAGGATTAATCGATCGATTTTGACTCTCTGCACGAGTTCTATATTGTTAAAAACTCTTTTAAAATACAGATTCATAAAATTTTCTATTATATCTTTTTTATTACACGGATAGTGCGCGACGTCCCGACGCTACCACATTCACCAGTGTTGACCATCTGCGAGTCTAATTAATCTTGAAAAAACTCTAAAATTCATAAGTAGAGGTTACCTATGATAATAAGTAAAGCAGAGTAAAACAATACGAAACGGATTTTCAGTGTAAAAATACAGTAACTCATTTGAGTAATTGCTTGTTTACTGTTATTTTATAGTTGTCAAATGTACATTTTATATAAGAAAATTCTTTGATATAATTAAACAAACATGAGGGAGTTTTGGCGGGATTTTGGAATGTCATGTAGTGGATTTTATATTTTATTCATAATCTTGTGTTACTTGGCTCTATATTTTGTAATATTGGTGCTGTTTTCCGTAATATAGTTCGAGTATTGTGCACAAGTGAATTGAATAGGAAATAATACGACGGAGCATGGCTTCTGAGTGCCAAAAAAACGCCCTGGAAAGTTCTAACAACACGGCCACCATCTTGTTAGTTCATTGAAATGATTATAAGAAACTTGTAATATAATTAACTACTCGACAATGGCAGTAATAATCTACTAGAAGACTGGTTGCCAGATATAAAACTGAAAACCAAAAACCTAAACTTTGTACAATTTCATCGCGTTTAAAATAATACTTTTATGACTCTATTACTATCACTTTGTGTCTCCATTTATCTTGAAACTGTATACAGATCTATTTTATAACAGTTAACATTTATTCAAATATACACTCGGCACGGCGGTCGCGTAAGGTAATAAATTATCCAGTACCTTTTAATCTCGGATAAGTAACCGCAAGGTTTTCTCTTTAAAGGTCATTGGATTAACTGGTTCTAAGGTTGACGTATTTTAAAGTATAAAGTCCATATTAACTAGTGATTGGATTAATCGATAATATTAACAGCATGATACGGTGTAATAATTACTTGGAGAATTTTAAAATGAACGTGAATATTTGATAAACAATAATATCTTATAGTGGTATTCGGTGTAACTTTCAATTTTGTGTATTTTTTAGTAGATTATTACTGTCATTGTCGAGTAGGTAATGGTATTACAGATTTATTGCTATTATTTCAATGAACGAACAAGATGGTGGCCGTGTTGTTAGAACTTTCCAGGGCGTTTTTGTGGCAAGTCAGAATCCATGTGGTATTATTTCCCATTCACTCTACTTACCCACAATAACCAAACAATATTACGTAAAATACCACCAATATTACAAAATATAGAACCAAATAACACAGATTATGAATAAAATATTAAAACTAATACATGACATTACAAGATCCCGCCAAAAACTCAAAATTACATGAAGGCAATTTATCGTCAAACAACTATCAGTCTGAATTATGGTAGGTAGAGGTAAGGAGAACTATTTCATGTGGGGGACATATTGTAAATTGTTCAGCCCTTAAGCACTAAATAAGTGTTCCAAGAATCTCCAAAATGGCGCTATCATAGACAAAGAAATATATATATATATATGAATAGTCCGAAATAATCTAGTACATATAACCTAACTGTTAAAATAACTGTTGTAAGAAAACGTGGAGTGTGATAGAATTTTTGTGAAATTTAAATATTACGTTTAGTGGTTTTTGAGTGTTTACTTTTATAAAACTTGATGAAATAATTCAACAATAATTACTAATGTTGCCACCGCCACCCCAATTTAACACATTTTGACGGACACTTTTTATGCACAGTGATGGTTCTCCTTACCTCTACATTATTTGAACCCATCAAAGCACCTTCTCTCTAACCTTAACCGCATCGTCGCTTGATATAAAAAAGTTAATAGTTTGTGAGAGTATTCAAAATAGAATACATACTTTGACACATTTATATTTGCCTTGATGTAGGAGATAATAACTTTCATATGTGAAAGTAAACAAGCATGTGACGTGCCGATAGAACGTAACTTTTACGTCACGGAAATTTCTGAAAACATCAATCTGTTTTTATCTCAGAGTTATCTTCAAAGTGTTAGAACGTGCGTGAAATTGTATCGTTTACGTCAATATTCACATTAAACGAAGTTCCTATATTATTATATTATAGTATATTAGCATGGAAAATTCTTCTTTGAAATGACAATTAATTGCTAGCTACGAATTTCGGCGTATAGCAACTAGTTAATTTCCGCGACTTCGTATGTGTTATTTATCAATTCAATTGTTTTGTTATATCCCAAAGAGATTACTAAGCCGCGTTTTCAACGAAAGCTCCCAGGCGGCTTGACTTTTTCCGACACTTCCAACATTTATCGTTATATTTCAACCAATTTAATTTTAATCTTGATAATTTACCAATACCTTCCTCGTGAATCACTCTATATATTCATGAAACCCGCATGGAAATCTGTTCAGTAGCTTCCGAGCTTATGGCGAACAGACAGACGCGGTGGATGATTTTGCTTTATAATATGTAGTGATAGACCATTAAAAAGAAATGTAAATTATCCTATCTCTCAAGTTGGACCAAATTATACATAAATGCCAACGTTTCATGAATATCGGTTGAGTAGTTTCGATTTTTGTATATTTAAGACAATTCTCATTCCATTACAAGCTTACCGGAGCTAATTATATCAACTTTGTAACAGATGTAATACCCTTGAAATATTTGAAACAAGTTACGCTATAACATAATCATGTTATTCAGTTCTCGAGTCTGGTGGTATCCAATCCTTTATTGACTTCGTATTATTTCTTGTATACAATAAAAGTAATTGAACAACATTTAAAGATTATTTGTATAATTTGTTACAGCTAGCGCTCCTGCTAGCAGTATTCAGTATCGAGGCTTATGTGAGGCTGTGTTTGGTACGTCCCATGCTACGCGCTAAGCACGTTAAAACACAAATGGAAGAGGCAGCTGGCGGTGGTCAGGAAGTAAGTAATTTTTCATAAATACACAGTAACTTTTATTTAATTTACTAGAACAAAAACTATGTCATAAATGCGAGAGGTTTGACTGAAGTGGGGATTATATAGGATTTATCTATACATATAATAGAAATGGAAATCTAACGTGTATTTAGATTTTTGTGAAAAAACTTGTTGCAGCTGTCTTGTAATAAATAATAAAATACATTACAATAATTAAAATAAATGTCTGTCTGTTTGTTTGAACACGCATGACTGCTAAAATACCTACGTCCAGATAAAACCTCAGAATCAGAAAACATAAGGTATATCTTCGAGTGACATTGTCTTCGTTTCATTAAAATCAGTTCACTCTATCAAAAGTTATTGTAATTTTAATGACGACGCGACTTAAGTACGACAGAAAAGTAGACAAGAAAATGAACTTAATATAGTCAGTTGACTTTATTAATCACTAAAATTAAAACACAAACACTGAAACTATGATTCGTAAATACTCATAAAGGAATGTATTTTAAACATACATTCTTATTGATATTTAATAAATATTGTTAAACAATAGGTATGCGCGTCAGTTGCATAATGTTACCCAACACCTGACTATAGATACGTTCGGAACACGACTCGTTCAATGAATCGTTTCGTACAAGATACATGATATTTTGCGCATCGGAATTTATTAATACGGGTAATCGTTCGAGGTCGCCAAAAATAACTTACTATAAAAAAATATTGTAACAAAAGGAATGGCCTCACGTCTTAATATGTTTAGTAAATGAAAATATAAAATACTATATGTATTAGTAGCTGTCCGCGTGGAACCTAATGTAGAAAAACAGTGACTAATAAAATCATCGAATGTTAATACATTTAGGTCCATTTACTTATCTGCTTTTCTCTAATACTTAAGTCTCGTCATTATTAAAATTACAGTAAGTTTCGATAGAGTGAACCGATTTTAATGAAGCCAAGACTAAATGTTA
This sequence comes from Antheraea yamamai, assembly GCA_036509395.1. Classification (NCBI taxonomy): domain Eukaryota; kingdom Metazoa; phylum Arthropoda; class Insecta; order Lepidoptera; family Saturniidae; genus Antheraea; species Antheraea yamamai. Next base: position 22,173,471 of record AP028428.1, on the reverse strand, counting down.
CTCGAGAACGCGCTTTATGATTTTCTTGATGAGGTTTTAGTGAACGCGGTACTTTAGCAGTGTTGAGTTTTCAAACAGACAGACAGACAAACATTTCTAAAAATGATTAAAATGTATCTTATTACTTATTCCAAGACAACTGCAACAATTTTTTTATACAAAAATCTAAAAAGTGCAGACATGTTAGATTTACCTTCTTATTATATGTATGTATAGATTACTTTCTCTTCCATAATAGGTTTGATAAATCGTGAACAAATAAGTTTGAAGGAGTGAATAATTTTGTTTACCGAACGACTTTAAACTACTGACACTAGCAAATACGTCAAACAGGCTGTACCCAGATGAGAGAAAGTTGTTATTTTATTTTATTTATGGCAATCAATCTTCTAGTAGATTATTACTGCCATTGTCGAGTAGGTAATGATATTACCAGTTTCTTGTGATAATTTCAATGTTCTAAGAAGTTGGTGGCCCGCTTGTCAGAACTTTCAATGTAGATTTTCCCCTATTGTTATTTCCCATCCATTTCACTTGTAATCAAAAACCAAAGTATGTTACGTAATACACCACCTATATTACAAAATATAGAACCAAATAACACAAGACTATGAGTAAAATATAAAATCCACTAGGTACAAGATATTCCGAGATCCCGCCAAAAACTCCAACGTTGTTATTTTAGTACAACCACGCGTGGCTTTTAATATAATAGACTCAAGAGGTTTTTGTTTGTTCCAGGTCGGTCGTCTAGTACTAGGCGAGCTCGCACACTGTCCCCGCTATATGCGTGTACTGAAGACTTTCCGTACATACCACTCTTGCATAGCAACAGGCACTATGATATCTCTCGGATGTTCACTTTACTCTACAATGATCATAGTCGATTCTATGTGCCATTAGTCGAATTCCATATATCATGAAGATTTTATACTTCAATGATTTAGATGTAAACATAATCAAATTACATTTTTGTGAGTCCAACGCTTCGCCTAATTACTAATATCAATTTTAATGTTGAAAGACGTCAAAATATTCTAATAACTGTTTCAAATTGTATACAAATTAATATTGTACTACCAAATTATTATTATATATGACAATTAGATGGTAAACTAAAACAACAAATATTTTAGACAATTTGTTATGTAAACGTGTGATTCGGCTATGCTATTTTAGTGTCGACGAATGTAAATATATTACATTATCATCATGTGTGGCATTTCTTTTATACAATCTTTAGTAATGTACTGTATTTATGGAATGTAAATATAGTGTAGTTGACACATAATAATATTAGTGTTCCTATTTTATAAAATCAACTGTTATTCGATTCCAGTCGATTTTCTTATCGCTTCATTTAATTAAAAAAACGGAATCGATAGTATCGAAATATGCGTTTACATTACATTAATTTACCACCGAATTTCTACTCAGTGATGACATCAGCACTAGTTTAGCTTTGATTCGGGCTGTGAAGTCTTTTCCCCGTTGTCATTGTAATTTGTGTTAAAAATTAGTTAAACTTCGAGTGATTTGACGGGTACAATAAGTGGTTTGTAAAGGCGCTGGTCGCATCTAGGTTTTCCTTACGAAACTTTTTTGAGTATCGATTCAAATTATATAATTTAAGGTGGAGTTTAGCTGTTGCGTGTAAAGATTGTATGCAAATTATTTTACTAATTTAATTAATTATAGGTTAATAATCCTGTTGAGATTGTTGAACGAATTTGTTGTTACAAAATAATGTGCTGTAATTCGTTACAATCTTAGCAATCGAGACGTTAAGTATAAGTGTGTTGGGAGTAATAAACACAGTGAGAATGTGATTATTAATTTGCCAACGCAATATAATTAATAATGGTCGCTCTTAAGCGCATAATTATAGCCACAGGAGGCCGCAGCCAGCCCATCTTTAAGCTGCTTGATTACTTGAAACTCATGTTGTTTGCTCTCTAATTTCCTGCAAAACTGCCATAGTTATAGTCGTAAGCGTAGTTTTAAGTAGTTTAAATACTCTTGCCAACGCGTTTCATCTGACGATAAACGTTAAATCGCTGATCGCAGGAAGTTACGAGGCATGCAACTTTATAGCGTATTTACGACAACCTCTCCTTTGCAATCGACTATCCATTAATGGCCACTAGAGTCGAATTGCGAGTAAAGGTTACGTGTTGTCGGTGCTCGGTTTGACGACTGTATTGTCTAGTCAACTTTTGCGATGCGCCAGTAAAGTCGCATCGTATTTATCGCGCTTGGAAAGTGTTAGTGAAATCGAAGCTTAAGCTCGTCGTTTCAGTGGGTCCATTTCTGGACATGTTGAAATGAAGTTGTTAAGCTACTCGGTCAAGCAGCTAATGTCTTATTGGCTGAGGGTTTTATTAAATTAATCAAATTTATGTTTGGTTTAATTAAATTTGATATATAAAGGAGTGTTTCTTTAAGAATATGTGACTTTTCTTTTCTTGTATTCGTAAATGATCTGAATGTGTTTGTGCAAAATTATTTATTTGAGCTATATCGAATGAGTGATTGGACTGTTGAATTAATAATAACAATAAATTGTATTCATACTGAAACTGTTTTATTCATTTTTCCAAGTAGGTACATACCTCTATGATTTTATAGCCTTGTTGAAGTAAAAACTTCCTCAGGCGCGCTGAGCGGTTTTTTTTTTTTGGCAAAAGATAAATTTATAATTTCGCATCATGACATGCTAGTAAGCGTGATCGACCGTATTGTGCTTGCGTGGCTTACGTCAGACTAGCAACGCATAGTATAGCAGCCTGTGTACATCTAATGACGACTGACAGACGAGGGCGCATCTCTCGGTGGTCGCCTTTGTTTTTGGATTGTACTGTGCTTACCATCAGGCACCATTACCATCAGGATATTTTGTATTGAAATTGTGCAGCCTATCATGTGTTTGATGACTTAATAAGCTGCATATAAAATTATTGTTCGGAATGTCAATACATATGAAAGAGAGACTAATGATAACAATTGCAATATGCAAAATATGAAATTTAAATAATTCACATTATAATTAATTTAAAAATGCAAAAGAGAAAACAGTTTAAATTCCATTATTTGAGTTTTCACTTCTGTCCTCAGATTTTACAGAGAATATTTTAAAACAATGTCTCCTGACAACATAATTTATAATAAACTAATATTATAAATGCGAATGTAAGTTGTTCTGCTTTCACAACTTAACTAAACTGTATCATCATGACATTTCCCATACACGTTTACATTGACGCGAACAAAGCCGCCGGCAGAAATTAGTCTTAACATAGAAGACAAATGAAATTAATAACCTTGTCGATTAGGGTCAATTCGTATCTAGGAGACGCTATTATTTAAATGTTGAACTTGAAGGGTCTCACTGTTTCTTAGTCACATCAGCAGGATGTGTACCTCTCATTCCCCTGCATGAGCTCCCCGGATGCTGCTAAAAATTAACAAATTTTTGTCCGTTGTACTGTTCCACATAAATTGAACCTCGTAGCGACAAATAGAGTAATCAATCAATCGACGATAATAAAAGATGAATTCTATTCAGCCCTAAGCTACGACTTGTTAGGGCATTGACAGGGCTTATTTTTGGACTCGAATTTTATGATAACTAACGACATCGACTGGGTGATAAAACCCTTATCAACTGGGTACAGAAACCCCGACTAGCGGTTGGGATATATTATTCTTAAATTTGTTAACAAGCACTGGTAAGGTCATTAATTTAGCGTTCTACTTGACACCGCAATACAACTATACAAGATATTGTACAGCACTATCTATTTTTGCATAAACGACTTAGCACGATCAAATAAAGGTCTCATTAAATCGCATCTTGGAACAACCGATAAGATAGATAGGATACGAACCTGAAAATCAAATTTTAGTACGTTTATTTTGCTACGAAGGTCAGGCCTGTAAATAAATAGCCACGCTAAAATTATTACGCTGTTATCTTCATTGCATGTGAACATTGAAATGAAGTTTAACCCTTTAGATAGGTTTGCATGAGTTTTAAGTACTAAAGAAAATTGAGTATATGTGAATTGTAAGTACCTAATTCGATACACCTATTTACATTTCACCATTACATCTGAAGGAACAGCCGTACTGTACTGTATATACAAATAGTAAAGTTGCCGTGACCCCCTCGACAGCGGCTCAAGCCTAGGTTCGATCCCCAAGAACGGAGCTCTCGAGCACGCTGCTATCGGGATACAATGACTTTGAAAATTTTCACTCACTAACTTAACAAACACAACACATATCATTCCCACATACGTGTACACTCGCACATGTAGGTATATGTCGGCACGTGGCCATAACACTTGCCAGGATCCCTCACAAAAACTACACTACTAATGAGAATCAAATCACACTTTCCTTCTCCACAACGTCACCCCAAAGTGATCGTCCAAAGAATCCCCAATACAACTTTATATTGCTCGTTTGTAACTCACTAAAGCTCTCCACCAATTATTATTAATCCAGACTATCTGGAATACTAGGTAACCAATTAATTAGTTACAAATAATGACGAATTCGTTTGTACAAATTAATTATCCAGAGTCTAGGATAAGCGACTCGCACAGTACGAGTGTACCGCGCGACGCCAGAGCCAAGACTAACTTAATGGCCGTGGAATATTCGTAAAGGGGCTAGGGGCACGCGGAGAAACAGCAGCATCGTGACCCCTCTGGCTGTGGCCTCACTCTCCTCTCGCCTCGACGGGAGTGCCTAGTGTATTGGTGGGTGTGACATTTGCAAGGTGCTCCCCGGGGTTGTCTCGTCTTTCTATTTCCTTTCTTCTTCCGGCAGTGTTGGTGATCTTTGGGATCTTTGGGGGGTGTGGGGAGGGGAGAATTATTAACGGGGGTCAAGAGGCTCGCCACCGCAGTCTCTGTGACCGTTTTCTAGGCCGGTCTGGCGTCCGTATTACGCCCGGAAGCACTGGACCGGGCCACGGTGCCTGTACGGTGGTTTCTTAGCTCCCGCTTAAACACGGGGCAGCGCGTCTTATTGTTGGAGGGGTGGGCGCTCCCGCAGTTGGCACAGGTCGCCGGCTCCTTCCTCGGGCGGTCGCAGTGATGTGCGAAGTGCAGCCCCACGCACCTTACACAGGCGATCGCCCTGTGGCACTGTTGAGAGGAATGCCTGAATTGTTGGCACCCGTAACATTGTGCCAGCCAGCCTTCTCCTCTCAAGGCTTCGATTTGGATAGGCATTCGTAATAGTAGGTCGAATTCATATATGGCAGGCGTCCTTTTCAGGATGCGTGGTAGATACACCCCGGTCTACCTTTTCGTCTATTGATTTGGCGGGCGTATTCAAGAACGAAGCACTTCTCTTGAAGAGCCTCGGTTATCAAACTCGGGTCAGTTCCGTTCGGCTGGCCGCGGATCGCGATCTTCAGACCTTGTAGGGATGGGGGTGTGTAGTTAAACCAACTCACTCCCTCCTGTTTTTCTAGGCAGTCCTGGGTAAGGCGGTATTCCTCGGCGTCTTGAGGGATGAACCGCAGTTCATTCCCATAGGCGCGGACGTTGGGGTCGCGCCCCAACTTCGCCGCCAACCATGAGAGATACACAGCCCAGTCGGGCTGGCTCTCGACGACGATCGGCGGATAACACGAACCCTTCGCGTCGGGTGAGGCGGGCGTCTGCGATTGGTTGATATTAGAAGAAGATTGGTAGAAGCGGTAGTCAATGTTTGTGAGGCGGCGGGTTCCGTAGGCTTGCACGGAGTCGGTCGTCGTGATGACGTGGTGGGCTCTGATTGGCCCTGAAAAGGACCTTTGGAAGTTCGTCGTTGCCGGAGTCGACGAAGCGGCGCTAGTAGAGCACATCGTCGCGTAGGTCGAAAAGCGGATTCTCGGATAACGTCGAACGCGTAGACGACGGGACGGTCTAACGTAACGGCTTTTTTTTTCTCGAACTGACTACGCTATTGACCTAGCAAGGTCTTAACAGCTTCACCGGACTACATAACTAACTTAACGGCGGTCGCTCCGCTCCTTTTATACCAAAACAAGTCGAGTAGTAGGGAGAGGTGCGACCGAATGACACGCTTAATGTGGATAGGCGCCGACATATACATATGGTGGGAAGGTTTTATTTTATCCCCCTAATTTTTCTTGGTTAGTTTAGTTTAACCGAGTTAAACAATACAAAATACATGTTTAATTTCGTGAGGTGTACATTTGTGCCTTACTAATTCTTATATGTGATTAGCTTAGCTACTTTACTTTATTAAGATTCGTGTTATTGCATCCTAGGCAATAAGCCAAGCCGAGGTTCGGTCACTTTGGCACACTTGAACTTGTTGCCAAGCAACTGAGCGCCATAACAACTCTTCTTTTTAGTCCGATGAAACTGTGAAGGCCCATCTGGCCAATAACATGCCAGTTCGAGGAACAATAGTGGAGTTATTTTTGTTGAACAGTTGTACGATGTGACGACTAAACCTTAAGTAGACTCTGATCCATTACGAGTTTTGTCGGTTGTAAGTAAAAGAGTGTACATATAATGTTGGTTTGTAACGTATAATGGTTGTAACACATTTTTGTATATTGCAAATTTTGAACTTCCATTTCACAAAATAGAATAAAAATGGTGCGTAGACATAAAACCTAATTCTCAAACACTTAAACAAAAATTAAACGAATATATTTAAAATTTACAAGTGAAGGTTTGCATGGAGTATACTTATTGATAGAGTATATAGTATAGTATAGTTATCAATTACATAGTATAAAACAAAGTCTCCTACCGCGTCTGTCTATCTGTCTATTTCTGTCTGTTCATGCGGTTTTCACCAGTGCATAAAGTGATTCATGAGGAACATTTTGGTATATAATTTGTCAAGAATTGTTTTATAATCAGGGCGGGCCCGCTAGTAATATTATAAAAAATGTGGGTTCTTATTTATGTAGTTCACTTTAAAATCCTAGCATATTATTCCATAGCAAACAACATACAGTTAACGCACAGAATTATGATAAGCAATAAGCATACGTTATCACAAGCAAAATAAAAAAAAATGTGACCTGCTTATTTAACATAATTTAGTATACAATAATATACTATTTTTTTTTTTATTGTAGCTCGGTAAAATGACTGTACTGTGCCTGATGGTAAGCACAGTACAATCCAAAAACAATGGTGACCACCGAGAGACATATTATCCATCGCCGGTCGCTGCTGTCATACCGGTCTGCGTAAGTATCTCTTCACGTTACGCTTGAAGGGCCCCATGTCATAGCAAGGAGGAAACACACTGGCCGGGAGATTGTTCCACAGCTTCACGGTACGGCAAAGATAAGATGTTGCGAACTTTTTAGTTCATGCCCAGATAGGATTTACCGTAAAACTGTGACTTCAAAACCAGCGCGTGTGGTGCGGTTATGAAAAGGAGAGGAAGGGATCAAGTTGAATAACTCTTCAGAACACTCGCCATGATACAGACGGTAGAACACACTCAGTGAGGCAATGTCTCTGCGCAACTGAAGCGGCTCTATGAACTCTGTAATGTCTGCATCATTAACAATGCCGACAGTCCGTCTCTGCAACCTGTCCAGGGTATCCAAGAGGTACTTTGCCGAACCATCCCAGAGGTGCGAGCAGTATTTTACGCAGGGCCGAACTTGTGCCTTATAAAGGAGATATAGCTGTTCAGGCGTGAAAAACCGTCGCACCCTGTTCAGGATTCCGAGTCTCCGAGATGCAGTGGAGATCACGCTCTCTATATAATCCCTGGGATTGAAGTCGCTGCGAATATCTATGCCTAAGATATTGAGACTGTCTCGCATTGCGAGTGAGACGTTCTGAAGAGCTGGAAGAGGGTTAAATGAGGATCTCTTGCAGGTAAACGCGCATACCTGTGTTTTGTTGGCATTAAACTCAACCAAATTACTTGTTCCCCATGTTGATATGTGAAGCAAAGATTGGTTGAGCTCAATGACTAGTTCCTGCCGTCTCTTTTCTGTGTCTCCCTGACCGCAAGAAGGCTTGCTGTAATAGGACTCATGGATGGTGCTATCATCTACATAGGAATGAATATGGCCTAAAGGCAACATATCATTGATATGCAGAAGAAACAGAGTAGGCGAAAGTACAGGACCTTGAGGAACTCCAGCATTTACTGACATGATCTGTGAATCACATCCTCCGACAAGGATACGAATTCTGCGCTCATGTGAAAGCCAGAAATCCATTTGCATAGATTGTCAGGGAGTCCGTACCCCGGAAGCTTCGAAAGAAGACCACGGTGCCAGACCGTATCAAAGGCCTTGACAATGTCGAGACTGATCGCCAAGGCTTCGCCGTGCTTGTCAATTGCCTCTCCCCAGCGGTGCAGTACGTAAGCTAGAAGATCACCTGTTGATCGGTTTTGGCGAAAACTATATTGCCGATCATTAATTAGAGAGTGATCCTGCAGATAGCGGACAAGCTGGGTGTTGATGATCCGCTTCATGATCTTGCACAGCACTGAGGTTACGGCAATTGGACGGTAGTTGTTAGGATCTCCAAGCCCGGGGCACGACACCAGAGACGTAGGACAGGCGGTATAAGCGCGTAAGTGTTGGAGATAACTCGGCTGCACATTTTTTACATTTGTAAGTGTAACCAAATTTACGATAATAAAAAATTATCAGTATATTATTTTTATACATAAAAGTATGAAATATGTTTATTCCTAGTTAACCTGGGGATACACGACCTGATTTTTTTGAATTTGCCGCCATTTTCACTCAGCTTTCATGAGACAGACTCTATAATATCATTATGTGGGTTACAATAGACAGTCATAATTATTTATATATATATCTCTTAGAATTATTGTATAAATTTGTTTTTTGCATAGAAAAATGCTCAATTGGACAACATCTCTAGAATTCTTATTATTACTATAAGTTAATTGATACAATTCCTAACAAGTACTAGTTGCGTGAATCGGAGCGTACCACGCTGACTGTTATATTATATACTATATACATCAAACGTCAATGTCAAAGTACCTATTGTCAACAATGGCATTACGTGGTTTTCTAGTATTAGAGTTTAGAAATATTATTGCAATATACGATGCAATCTAAATTATTTACACCCGATTCCACCGATATCGTGATTTTATCATTAGTTTCATATTTCAATAATTACAGCCATGTTGTTTTTAGGTAGAACTAATGAATCAGTGAAAATGAAGTGCGGTTTTAATAAGGATTTATATACGAAAATGATTATAGACAGGTGTAAAACCGTTCTAATACTATCCAGTGTTGTATGTACGCTTGCTGTAGTGATATCTCTGCAGAGATTATTAAGTTACGATGTAAGATTCACGAAACCATTTTTGCCGATACCAGATGGTTTATATGGGAATTATTTGGAACCAGTGTCCGAAGAAAATCCGGTCCCTTCGCTTCAGATACCTTTAGATAAGGCTCGTGATGCCGAAGCGGTGGTATCTTTAAACGCGGCTTTAGAAATGAAAAAGATTGGTAAGTCTGATAAAGCTTTAAAACTATTTCAACACGCATTTGCTTTGTCACCGAAACACGCGGATGTACTCAACCATTACGGAGAGTTCTTAGAAGATACAAAACTGGATGTCGTAAAAGCAGATCAACTGTACACTTTGGCATTATCAAATTATCCTGATCACACTGGTGCATTGATGAACAGACAAAGAACAGCAAGTATAGTTGAGAATCTGGACCGAGAAATGTTAAGAAAGATTGATGAGAAACGAGATGCACTATCTTCAATACCAGAAAGCAGTTCAGCACTACGGAGAGCTAAAAAAGAAGCCTACTTCCAACATATTTATCATACTGTTGGTATTGAAGGAAATACGATGACACTGCAGCAGACAAGAAGTGTTTTAGAAACGAGAATAGCTGTATCAGGCAAAAGTATAGATGAGCACAATGAAATCTTAGGCTTGGATGCCGCTATGAAATATATTAACTCCACATTACTATACCGTTTACGAGATATAACAATGGGAGATATACTCGAGATTCATAAGAGAGTTCTAGGTCATGTTGACCCAATAGAAGGAGGACATCTCAGAAGAACACAGGTGTATGTAGGTGGTCACATACCACCCGGCCCATCAGAGATACAGAAATTAATGACTCAGTTTTTAGACTGGTTGAATTCGGAAGATGCTTCAGAGTTGCATCCTGTTAGGTATGTATATATTAAACATAGGAAATAAAAATATAACTTTATTGATTAATTGACAAAAACTAATGAAAAACATAAATTTTCAAAATACAGTGGATCCTGGTTAATTGGGATCTCAAGGGACCAAGAATGTTGTACCATTTATTGAGGGTTTTCATTAATCCAGTTTTCCAATTATGCAGGTTTAAAATTATATTTGTCTCATTTACAGAGGCTCCCGATTATAGAGGTCGAAATGTACTACCATTTATGCTATGCTCCCTACACAGTTCATCACGTGACTCCACAATCATAATCTGATAGAAGTTTTCATTTTTAAGATACTAATAACTTTTATATTTACGTTTGAGCATTTTGTACACTCTTACTCCCTTGTTTTTAGGTCAAAACCTGAGATAGTACTGACAAAGCTGTGCGAAAGACATTCTAATGTTTGTAAACAAAAGTGTCAAAACCTGTCCCAACCCGATTAATTTGTCTCATTTATAGAGGGAATTGAGTTACAGAGTCCCAATTATAAAGGTAAACATCGAATAAATCCTAGAAATCAGATCTCATTTAACCAGGTTCGAAAAGTCCCATTAATAGAGGTAATTCAATGAAAAAGTACCGGGACCTCAATGCAACTCTCAATAATAGAGGTTTCTCATTTATCCAGGTCCCATTTGACCAAGTTTCACTGTACTATCAAGTAAACTTTAATTTTTCAGTATGCCTATACTTGTATGATAGTATAAGCTAGGGCTGTAGCTAGAGTTTAATTTGAGGTAGGGCAGCATTAGTTACAGGTAGGGCAGATGAAAAAAAATATTATAATTGATGTGCCCTCAAATGTGACAAACTGTGGTGTGTTCCGAAAAGTTTACATACCTATTGCTACATTTTTTTTTATCTCAAACTATGAACAAACAATGTAATTATAATCATTTATCTTAGTTTTTGGTAATTTTAAGGTAGGGCACAGCCACACAATGCCCCCCCCCCCCCTCCTGTCTATGACCATATAAGCTATTTATTGAAGAATATTGTCATATCAAAATGCAGTTGGCATGAGTCAGTATTTAGATGTCATATTGACTAAAGTTGTTCAAGCCCTAACTTTAATCTAAGTTTGAAACAAGATCATGGCAGTAGGGATATCCTTATGATTGTCTTTGTAAAATGTTATCTGATTTATTCCAGATATGCAGCACTAGCTCACTACAAACTAGTCCACATTCATCCATTCATTGATGGCAATGGGCGTACATCACGACTTTTGATGAACTTGCTGCTGATGCAGGCTGGCTATCCACCTGTTATTATTACAAAACAACACCGGCATCTTTACTACCAGCACCTGCAGACAGCCAACCAGGGGGATGTCAGGCCTTTTGTTAGGTAAATCTGAGAAATTGCTTTTTCATTTTAATCCCTTTATATAGGTCTTAAATCCCTGTATTTGACATAACCGTCTAAGACGAAAGTAGGATTTAGTTGTAGAAATTTTGTGGTAACACAGTTTTCACATCATATTTTGATTAGGATTTATGTTAAATATTCTTGTAGTTTTCCACACTTTTCACTGACTAGTGTATTTTAAGGAACCCACAATGGGTCTGAAATTACAGTTAATCTAAACATTACAAACTAAATAATCTTTAATAAGCTTTCAAGAGATTTTTGTAAATTTTCTGGCGTTATTTTCTTTAATTTGTGTGAGAGTGGATAGAAAATTCAGTTTAATTTTTTTTATCAATTTTATTTTTAATTATTTATTTTTATTTATTTATTTTTTTATTTATTTTTTATTTTTATTTATTTTTTATCAATTTAAATTTTAAAATTCAGTGACAATGACAAATGATTATTTATTACGTTCTCTAAAAAAAGTAATATTTCTACACTTGTAATAAAATAGAGTATTTTTTTAAATGTACTCAGTTTACTACATAATACCTATACATATTACACTACAAATAGTTAAAATTACCTTTCAGGTTTATTGCACAATGTACAGAGCGTACCTTAAACTTATATTTATGGGCGACGAATGAATATGCGCATATGGTGCCTGCTATTGGTGAGCCCCATATACTTACCGGAGAAGGCTTTGAAGACGATATACTATGACATACATATTACACCTAGTTAACATTTTATATAAAAGGTTATATCATGTGACATACTGACAGAGACACTCTCTTCATATTTACAAAAAAAAATATTTATATTTTTAATCTATTAAGTTCAAAGAAATATGCTAAAAATTAAACAATATTTGATAGACAAACTCTATAATATAGTTTCCATTTACTTAATGATTTCATTAATATATTCCAAATATTTTTATATTTAACTGCAAAATTTTATGTCACTTTAATGACCCTATGATATTATATTTTAATGAGTTTCCCTAACACAAGGATAAGATTTAGTTAATTTAATGTCTACTTTGGGTGTGTTCTGCTAAATGATTTTTTTACCTAATTAAAATTCTAGCAATATTAATTATTAATTCAAGTAGTACCAACCTAAAATGCTATGTTTCCTAAATTGGATCCAAAGATATAAAATGTGCTTTAAAATCATTTTCTACTGTAAAATATATTGCAAATATTTCTCATGTATATTTAACAGTTAATTAGTTTTCAGATAACTTATAAAATTGTAATTATTGGTCTTATAATAATTATTAAAAAAAATGTCATATGGTTATTAGGCTATTTCATTTTTGTTTAGAAAATACTTATATTAATTGTGTTATGCATTTATTAGGTTCTAATATTAACAAACTTAGAGAAACTTATTGTTTGTATAATGTATCTGTGAGAAAATATTTCATTCTTCAATATGTATTGTACATCATGATGTCAGATAGAATGACCAATATAAGTTATATCGACTATGTTCATGTTCGCCTAAAGAAATTTGAGGTCATACAAATGACAATGCCCAAATACTTTGGTGTAATTTGGCTAGGTATTGGTTATTTCTCATGAAGGCTTATATTATATCGTTCCAATCGCCTGCGGGCAGGCTTGATTATCTTTCTTTTTAGACAGAAGGCAGTGATAATTTTCAACAAATAAGCATCTGTGTGTTATTTATTATTTTCAAAATAAGCCGCCATCAATAGGAAATCTCTTGCCTATACCTTATTATTTTGTACAGTGAAGTAGTCTTATAGATCCACGTATTAGAAAGAATGTTACCACTTCACCAGTGATATAATAACTAAATTTTCCCTGTATGTATGCACAAAACACGCCGCTTTTAAAAGTAAAGATGATTTTTTTTTCGAAATTTATCGTCTGTAAGTGATACTAGCCTAATTTTAACTCTCTAAATTATGTCACAATACTACCTTAGTTCGCTTTCATAGTGTATCAGATTTTTCTTCGAAAGATGCCATATTGAAATTGTATAAAAACTACTGTCTACTACTATCATTCAGAAATGTACAATATCATAGATATACATACTACAATGTATATCATACCAATGCTGCTTCCATACCTGCGTGGATCGCTACGATGTTTTGTCTATAGTCGCAATAAATAAAGGTGTAGGAAGGTATTATGCCATGCGTTAAGAACTATTGAATTGTGTGACGATACACGACAACAGGTTTGGCCGTTTTTACGCTATCAAAGGAGTTTAGCAGACGTTAATTTCAAGTTATTACAATGTTTGGGTTTTTGTCAAACATTTGAGTCTTTATCGGAATTGTTTTTGACGTTAATTTTAGGGCATATTAGGAGTCGAAGCTTTGTCACGCAGGTATGGGTAGCATTATTTTAAAATAGACGAAAACCGTTGTAATATAAAATATATATATTTGTCAGTGATGCTATTTTAAAACTCATTAAGTATTAAGTTTTGACTGTAAAATTCTTAAGATTTGTGCTATTACTATTTGCATTTTCGGAACATGCGCCATATGTCGGAATGCATTCGAGACTCTTTTGCCGTTAAATATACATATGTTTATTTTTTCGATGTACTTTATAGAGCGGATGAATGTGTCCAATAATCAGTCGCAGCAATACAATGTTCTCTTGGCCGATTTATATCAACTGGGTTCTTACTGTTCAGTCAATATAATTATGACTAGTGTAAGATGTGATTGTGTCTGATAAATCTATTATTAAAATATCATAAATATATTTAAACGAAAAATGTCTCAACATCACAAAATTATAAACGTTTTATTTATTAACGTGGGCCAGATTTAAGTGTTGCCGGGTATTTTAGCAAGGAAGAAGTGGAAACTTTTGAATAATTTATAGTACCTTATACTTTATGATCACGAGAGATATTTTAAAATAAATTATTCGTGGTTGTGAACGTTTCTTTATTGTTAACAAAAATACCACTTTTTATTGTTACAAAAAGAAATATATAACTCACATTGTAGGGGGCTAAAGGCTATTGCCATACATTAAATCCGAACCTGTATTTAGTAATAAAACTCCCATCGATCTCTGCACAGAGACGAATATGTTTGTTCTATCGGTACTTGTATATATATGATTATTCGTTTATTTATTCATATAATAGTTCACTGGATGGAAATCTTCTGTGATAATAATTTATTTTCGATTTTAAGTTTAGTTTAACTTAATTACTATCGGTTTCAAATTAAATGCTTAGGTATTATTGTACCTATTTCATAAACTAAAAGATCACCATCATATTCAAATTATCATCAAAAATTGACATATATAGTATGTTTTTTAATTTCTTTGAGGTGTTACTATGTTAGTTTATTTTCGATGTTATCTCAACGCATAAATAATTTCCGTTGATTTTTTAATGTTTTGAAATAAGTATTAAAAATTTGTTATTAATAAGGGGGGAAAATATAGAGGAGTACAAATTTACGCGTTATATAAACACAAGCGAAATCCAAACAAGTTGTTCTATCAAATAATTATCTACAAGAAGTTTGTTTTACAACTGCTATGAGTCAGTTCCTTATATCTATGAGCTTAGTCTTCCAATTTGTATTCCTTTGTGTATTAATTCTAATGAGATATCAGTGTACAAAACAACTTATGAAATATAATGTACCAAAAACTTCCTTGTTTTTTACTTTGTCCTCATTATTGTGAATTTCGAACGCTAAACATTGCGAAGTGGTTTAAAAGTAACATTGGAATTTTTTTAATCTTCCTTTCCTATGGACCCCGCCACCAGGTATGGGTATGAGTGTTTTAAAACATAATAACCATAAGGTGTAACACTTTTAAACGGATAACTTTTGTCCAACTGGGTCGGAACTACCATACATGAAGTGAAAAATACGGCAATTGGTACGTGATCAGCCTTAGGGCAATATTATTTTAGATAGGATTATAAACAATGTCCAAACGTGCTGGTAGAGATCTCTGTCCGACTGGGTCACCGATACAATGCTCATGGTGAATAGACTCTTCTAGTCTATTGCGTTTTAAGTTCAATCAAAACACTAGAGAAGCTTCTAAGCCGTAACCCAATTGACATTCGACAATGCATTATCATCGGTCAGTTTGTTGTGCTACTATATTAATAATTAAAAAATCTAAGTGTAAAGACATTCTGTAATCAAAGTTTATTTTTGTTTCCATTTTTCTTCTGTACCCACACAAAATATATTGCTAAGATAAATAATAATAATAGTAGAAATTATAAAATATACTAGCAATAGGGTACACGTTTGAAATAAAACAAAACATCGTTTTCGATTAATTTATTATATGTGCGATGTTAAGACATGTTTATAATAAAGCATTTCAACTAGAGCACTTCCCTCCCTATCACTTGCTCATTCAACGTGACACTTCACCTATACAAAACTAATTAATTTCAAAGCAATTTCTAAATTATTCCAACGGAACCACAGTCGATACATTACAAATGTCATTGGTTTGATCAGTGTTGCCAGATTACTATTTCAAAATTGACAATCTATCCATTAGTTCCCTTTAAATTTGTAATATTTTCAGTTATAGTTGTAATATGTAATCTTACAACAATGGATACATTAAATTTTGATTGTTCGTTCTGTGGCGTCCATCTCACATCTCCATAATAATACAAAACTGTAAAAGGACGACGTCGCACGACAACTCGTTTAAATAAAAAGATAAAGCAAAATGAATATATAGCGGGTACAAATATCGGCGCACATTATCATAGGAATTATTAACGAGTCGTGTGACGTCATCGGTTTACGCTTCAATAAAAAAAATAATTATAATAATGAATTTCAGAGAGAGAGAGATTTCGTTCAGTACAATGAAACATCGGCGCGAGTTATCACTCTGATACAGAGTATCAATTTAGTTGAACTTATTTATTTAATAATAATAATAAAGCCCTACCTAATAACCTCATTCGAAAGCTACTGTATAAATAATTACCACTTTGGGATTTAAACCGTACAGGCGCGTTGCGATTGATTCTCTTGATTAATAAGAGTTACTATAATTAATAGGATCATTAGAATTTTTAAACAAAAATATATATAACATTGTATAATACATATTATTAACGCGAAAACATATTCGGGTAATATTTAGTTTATTCTCATTGTAAGATATTCCTTTCGTTTATAAGCAGAACAAGCTTTAGCACCAGCGAACGCACAAAAAAAAACGACATCCCGGATTTTTTAAATAATTATTCACAAAATCGTACATTAATTCATGCAACGCTGACAACATTCATTTAACGTTTTTTAAAGTAAACAACAAAAAAAGGAGTTTATAAGTAACATTGTTTACAAAAAAAAGCAAAGTCTATTTGCTGGCAATTCTACAGATATCTACGTCGATTACCATCGTTCTGTATCGATTTTCGAAAAATATAGTTTATTGTCCTTGTAACACATCAATTTCATTTAAACCTAATGCGAGTACAGTCGTAGAGTATAGAACGAAAATTAAAGTGTTGCCCACTCGTGCACCGTTAAAGCAAAGCCAAAATCTTATATCAGGAGGAACACAAGCAAATTAGATCATCACTACATAGTAATTAGTCATTAATTAAAAAAGAAACGTATTGACTTGAAAACCTTACATTTACGTAATATAGTCTTTTAAGTTGTTTTACTATTTTTATTTATTAATAGTTAAAAAATATACATAATAAGACGCTTTACGATTTTTACTTTTTTCCTTCAATTTAGTTCTGTGTATAGAAATTTACTTCACCGGTCCCTTGTTTGTTGTAATAAAAGAATTCATTGAATCGAAACAACGGTGTCAAACCGTGTTAAAGCCGCAGGATAATAAGAGCATTAACCTAAAATCTTAATCCTAACCATTCGACACTATTGAGTAACTTCGTCGATCTCGTTAAGGTATATCTGGAGTACGTCTCCTTCGGATGCATAATATTTGCAAACGTATTCAGTATTTCTGAGCATATGCAGTACCTTGAGCATACGCAGTACCCATGAGCATGCGCAGTACCCATGAGCATACGCAGTACCCATGAGTATACGCAGTACCCATGAGCATACGCAGTACCCATGAGCATACGCAGTACCCATGAGCATACGCAGTACCCATGAGCATACTCAATACTTCTGAGAGTATACAGCGTTCATGAGTATACGCAGTATTTCTGAACGTACGCGACTGCTCACGTATGCGTTTCGTTTCATTATAACGCTTGCTCTTTGCACTCATTAAAATAAATCAAGAAACATTGGAATTTAGTCAACAGAAACGATTTTAGCATTAATGTTTTTCCCACAGAGTATACAATAAAAGTAAATGTTATCCATATTTTGGATGTCACATTAGAAACCTGTGTATTTTCTATGTATCACAAAACTCGGTAATATTGTTCTGTCTTAAACACAAAAAAAACAAATCTAAAAGTTACAGTTATTGATTTTGATAATGTATTAGATTATTATTCAATTGTCGCACATAGAGTCAGTGATCTCACCTAAATGAAATTCTTATATCACAGATGTAATTTATGTCATATTATTGACGGAAAGGGCGTCTATTAAATTCTAAATAATACTTTGTCTCTTCTTAAGTAATTAGGAGAAAAGAGACGAACGGTTACCTACATATTTATAGTACAGTATAGGTGGAAATGGGATTTTAAGTGGTTTTAGTAAATTACTATGGAAGATCTTGCGATTTAAAGGGCTCTGACAGTTAATGTAACAATTGCCATATGTGTGAAAAGGATGGAAAGGTCGCTTATGTCATTGTAAAGACATTCACTGCTACGTCATCCTTTGCAGATTGTAGACCTAGGTTGCTTCCAGAGTTAGGAATGTCGTCCATCTCTAAACCGGGTTCAAGTTAATCGAATTAAATTCAAACAAACAAGCTGAGAGTAATTACAATCGTAGTATTTGATCTTTATTTTAGTAATCTCAAATGCAAATTCAACAGTTACATGGAATGTGTCAGATAATGCCAAATAATAATTTTCTTTCAAAGTTTCATATTTTTTTTTTATTATTAAAATGTATCCTTGATTAATTCATACATACAGTAAAAGAAAAAGTCCAATACAGGACTGAAGATCAAAAGTTGTTACTGGGATTATTAGAAATATTATTTTATACACATTTATAGTAACAGAAATTATAGAACATGCAAATAATCATTTTTATTATATCTATATATAAGTAAATATACACAGATCGACATTTTTTTAATCGATACCATGTAACAAAGGAAAGAGTAATAAATCACAAAAGTATATCTTGAAAAATTAAAATAAATGTCGTATATATAATGACATAAATAGCCAGCTTTTTATGTGTAAAATCGAGACACGACTCTGTATTTTTTTTATTGGAACCAGATTTTCCTTATCAAAGGGTTAAAAAAAACCTCTATACTTTTCATCCTGCTTTGCCTGCAGGTTACCTTGCTGCTGATAATCACAAACAGCCGTTGCATGACGTTAGACCCTTAATTTGAAGTTAGAAAACCTTATTAATTTGTTTTATTATCTAATCCAAAATCCGAAAAATATATACATATGTCAGAATAATACGTTATACTCTATATGATCGACATTCTACCCAAAAATTCTAACGACATTAGCCTATAGTTTCTGTTGCTCTTTGTACTTGCATGTATCCCGTTTATAACACCTATAACGATAATTGTTCATAAACAGCAAAGGAACAAGAGAGCGATATGATATAAAGAATCGATATTCAATCTCACAGAACATCGATAAACATTATCGATAATCGACATTTAATGTTTTCAATGCCGACAGTCACGTAAAAGAGACGTTCGGATGAAATAAACAAACTTGTCAAATAAAGTATCGATAAATGTTAGCACGTTTCGTGTCATTTCATTGTCGATAAAAAAACAGACATTTATGCAGCTCCTACAACGAAAACCTCATCTTCACATAGTCTTTACGATGTCGGTCATGAAGCACTATAACACAAGTTAAAAAAAATTGTAATAAAGTTATTCCTTACCTGTGCCGTCAAAGAGTAGGCCAGCTACGTACAATTTAATTATCAATACTGATTAATTTATAAACACTGGAATTCTTTAAATGTTCGAGACGTAACTACACATATATACTAGGATAATGTCACCGTCCGCCATCTTATGGCGTGTGTGCGTGCGCGTGCGCACGTGACGTCACAACCCTTCTGTCGCTATGTCGATTCCTTCACAATACGTGCTCGCGGTAGACGTTCAATTCTATCTAAATCATTTAATCATCATCTAAATTAATTTTCAATTCAACTAAACGACATAACAATAATAAGTTCTCTCATAACGGCAATGTCAAAAACGGTGCAGATGTTGTTAACAAAAAACGTATATTCAAAACTAAATCGAATTCTCATCGTATAAAGTCAGTTGCGATTCGCAATCAATATATATATCTACACGGGGATGACGTCATCGCTACACGTGAGTATAGCTTCTGTCGCGACTCGCTCCTACTGGAGGGAGCGAGACGCAGCACTAAACAACACCACTTTCTCACTTCCACCTTCCCTTCCCTTCTTAACCACAATATCGACTTAAGAGTAACCGGAAGGATGTTTAATAATCGAGTGGCTTTTTTGTCCAAATAAGTTAAATCTAATTTTAATTGTCCAATGTTTAATTTTTTTTTAACTTTAACCTTCTATAGAATTAAGTTAAAATCTTGCTGTCCATAAGGTTTTTAGTTATTTGTTATGATCCCTATATTTTACATGTAGAAAAGTATTAGGAACGGCTAAAATCGGTTTTAGCTTATTTTGAAATGTAGCGACTCAATTATCGAAAGAAAAACATCGATAATTTCATTATAAAAGGCAACAAGTCAATTAAACACCTCTGGGACTTTCGGATCGGAAACGACTTTACACTTGACTGCGGTTAAAACAAACCGATATGAAAACATCGACTACCTTTATTAATGCTGGCAACTTCGATATATCGACATTATGTCGATGTTGCAGTATCGATATATTTAGCTCAACATCGGTGTTTCGATGATGTCGATGACGCGAGGCGGAGTGGCGGGAGGGGGAGGGGGGAGGGGAGGGGGTAGGTTGCGGGTGCCGCTAGTGGTGTCTTGGCGGCGGCTGCATGCGGCGCGACATGTGCTCCTCCTGCTGCATCTTGGTGCGGAACTCGGCGACGAGGTCCCGCGACTGCGCGAGCACCGCCAGCTGCTCGTTCAGCAGCTCCTCCCACTGCGTCGCGTACGCTGCCACACAACGCAACACGACACCGTTCCCGTTATAACATCAACATAATTCCACCACCGACACTGTTAATACTTATATTTTTGAGTTCAGGCGGAAGCGACAACTTTATGTTTTCCATGAAGGCAGTTATTATTACGACCATGATATTACGTAAAGATAAAAAAAGCATATGTATTTTTTCCACGAGCTAAAACAAAACAATTGTTGTTAATAATTGAATCGCAATTCTGTGGTTCGATATTTATCGATAAATAATGCATGCACTAAATAAGACTTTTTAAATGACATAAAAATCTTAAAGTTGAGAACGAAGATATAAAATATTTTCCTTTCCTTCACATAAACTTTATCAACAAGTGAATATACATTAAATAGTAAAAACAAAACACTAATAAGTAAAATATTGCGTAAAAACAAACAACTCTCTTACACATACTATAAATTGAATCAAACATATTTTAAAACAGAATGTACAAAAATAGTATTACAGTATAGTCGACACGGTACCATGATATGATTGCGTTAATTATCGAAGAGAAAAGTTATTAAATCGAAAATGAGTTGTGAGCGACAGCATTGGCATTAGAACGTATGGAAGCGATGACGCCACCGCGTGACGTCACGACACTCTGAAGAGCAAAGGTATTGTCGAACCGAACATCCTGAGACGTCTCGTGCCAACGCCGTGGCTCGCGGCCGCGAGGAACCGCACGCGCTTGCGCCTGCCCCGCGCCAGCCCTACACACACAACACGACATACACACGAGCACATGCAACACCAACAGCACCATACATGCCATACATACACCACAAAACTTCACAACGAACAGATATTTAAAAAAAAACTCCTTTAACATCGTGTACCTATACGTTGCCTTCTAAAGATTCGAAGTTACTTTTAAAAGACGGGACCACACATATGGTGTTCTACACATATACCGGTATGACACTTCATGGTCACATTTAAATACAATACTAAATACTAAAAAACAATCAATACAACCTTAGTTAAAGTTTGTTCTAAGACTTTCAAAAGTATGGATATAAACCTAATAAACCTAGGTTCAATGACCGGTGACAAAACCTGCCAGAGGCGACCCAGAGTTATTAACCTTCGATAATAATACGGAAAATAATCCTTTTTTTTGTGTCCATAATTCGAAAAATTGTCCTTTGTTGATTGGTCGTTACTCCAAGTTCTTTCACATTTCACTGAATATGGCCCGTCAGTCAGTGACACTGTCCTACCACGTGCTTACAAAGAAAGGCCCGTATGGGATTGAATATATTTTTTGTAATTCTCTGATAAAATAATTTGGTCGAACATATTAAGCACCAATTTTTTAAATTGATTTAGAACGAGAATCGAATACTGAGTAGCTTGTTTAAATATTGTCAATGACTAACCAGTCACTCGGTATAAAAAGGAGTACTGATTGGATGTACTAAAACAAATTGATATATGTAAGAATAATAATAATAAGTAATGTTGTTTAACAAATAATCTGGCGGTACTCTTCACCAATTTGGTAGAAATGGAGGATATAAATACTGGTCGCAATAGGGAGACGCTCACTCGTCCACTAGTTTCCGAAGAGTGAACATCGATCGAAGAAGACTTGAATAGAGTATGTGGGACTGACCGTCCTGGTCGTAGTCGACGTCCCTGGTGATGGCGAGCAGCTGGTTGCAGCGCAGCAGCGAGTGCTGCAGGTAGTCGGAGATGGGCTTGTGGAAGAGTTAACATCGACCCAAGCAAGCAAGACATTAGATAGAGTATGTGGGACTGACCGTCCTGGTCGTAGTCGACGTCCCTGGTGATGGCGAGCAGCTGGTTGCAGCGCAGCAGCGAGTGCTGCAGGTAGTCGGAGATGGGCTTGTGGAAGAGTTAACATCGACCCAAGCAAACAAGACATTAGATAGAGTATGTGGGACTGACCGTCCTGGTCGTAGTCGACGTCCCTGGTGATGGCGAGCAGCTGGTTGCAGCGCAGCAGCGAGTGCTGCAGGTAGTCGGAGATGGGTCTTGTGGAAGAGTTAACATCGACCCAAACAAGCAAGACATTAGATAGAGTATGTGGGACTGACCGTCCTGGTCGTAGTCGACGTCCCTGGTGATGGCGAGCAGCTGGTTGCAGCGCAGCAGCGAGTGCTGCAGGTAGTCGGAGATGGGCTTGTGGAAGAGTTAACATCGACCCAAGCAAGCAAGACATTAGATAGAGTATGTGGGACTGACCGTCCTGGTCGTAGTCGACGTCCCTGGTGATGGCGAGCAGCTGGTTGCAGCGCAGCAGCGAGTGCTGCAGGTAGTCGGAGATGGGCTTGTGGAAGAGTTAACATCGACCCAAGCAAACAAGACATTAGATAGAGTATGTGGGACTGACCGTCCTGGTCGTAGTCGACGTCCCTGGTGATGGCGAGCAGCTGGTTGCAGCGCAGCAGCGAGTGCTGCAGGTAGTCGGAGATGGGCTTGTGGAAGAGTTAACATCGACCCAAGCAAGCAAGACATTAGATAGAGTATGTGGGACTGACCGTCCTGGTCGTAGTCGACGTCCCTGGTGATGGCGAGCAGCTGGTTGCAGCGCAGCAGCGAGTGCTGCAGGTAGTCGGAGATGGGCTTGTGGAAGAGTTAACATCGACCCAAGCAAGCAAGACATTAGATAGAGTATGTGGGACTGACCGTCCTGGTCGTAGTCGACGTCCCTGGTGATGGCGAGCAGCTGGTTGCAGCGCAGCAGCGAGTGCTGCAGGTAGTCGGAGATGGGCTTGTGGAAGAGTTAACATCGACCCAAACAAGCAAGACATTAGATAGAGTATGTGGGACTGACCGTCCTGGTCGTAGTCGACGTCCCTAGTGATGGCGAGCAGCTGGTTGCAGCGCAGCAGCGAGTGCTGCAGGTAGTCGGAGATGGGCTTGTGGAAGAGTTAACATCGACCCAAACAAGCAAGACATTAGATAGAGTATGTGGGACTGACCGTCCTGGTCGTAGTCGACGTCCCTGGTGATGACGAGCAGCTGGTTGCAGCGCAGCAGCGAGTGCTGCAGGTATTCGGAGATGGGCTTGTGGAAGAGTTAACATCGACCCAAGCAAGCAAGACATTAGATAGAGTATGTGGGACTGACCGTCCTGGTCGTAGTCGACGTCCCTGGTGATGGCGAGCAGCTGCTTGCAGCGCAGCAGCGAGTGCTGCAGGTAGTCGGAGATGGGCTTGTGGAAGAGTTAACATCGACCCAAACAAGCAAGACATTAGATAGAGTATGTGGGACTGACCGTCCTGGTCGTAGTCGACGTCCCTGGTGATGGCGAGCAGCTGGTTGCAGCGCAGCAGCGAGTGCTGCAGGTAGTCGGAGATGGGCTTGTGGAAGAGTTAACATCAACCCAAACAAGCAAGACATTAGATAGAGTATGTGGGACTGACCGTCCTGGTCGTAGTCGACGTCCCTGGTGATGGCGAGCAGCTGGTTGCAGCGCAGCAGCGAGTGCTGCAGGTAGTCGGAGATAGCCTTGTGGTTGTCGAGGACCTCCTCCTCAGCGCGTTGTAACTCGTCGATGGCTTCGTGGAAATTGTACATCTCCGCACTCATGTCACCCTCCTGTCATGATATTTTAATATGAAGACCCCGTTATAATTTTGAATCAAGTGAGATACCCAAGAATGCAGTATTATCAACTAACCCTACAATATTCCCATTGATTTTGATTCTATTATCAACCTGTCTAACATTGGGTAAAGTAAAACTCATACATTTCGTTTTATCTGCATTTAGCAATAGGTTATTTGAAGCAAACCAATGATAAATTTCGTTAAAGTATTATTTATATGCCCACCCTCTGAATCTATCCTTTCCACTTTAAATATAAGTGAAGTATCGTTTGCACAAAGCACCATATCAGCACTGTCATTAATCATTAGCGGTAGATCATTTATGTATATTAAGAACAAAAACGGTCCTAAAATAGAGCCTTGTGGGACGCCAATTCGCACAATCGATCCCGCAATGATTACCCCATGTGTAGTAACTTTCTGACAAGGATCTTTTAAATAAGAGACTGGAAGATCGAGAGAAGATCCACTAACACCATGTTTTAATTTAACAATAAGTGTATTACGGTCAATGCAATCAAAGGCCTTAGACAGATCGCAGAACGCACCAATTGCATCCTGCGAGTCCTCCCAGTCCTCAATGTATAACTTATAAGCGTTGCACCGGCGTCAATGGTAGATTTCGATTTCGTGAAAGCAAATTGTTGACCATCCAGAAACTTATACACATTGAAATAATCTACTAATTGTTTCAGCATAAGCTTTCCAAAAATATTACTTAACAACGGAAGTATAGAAATAGGTCTTTAGTTCCAAGACTACTTCTGCAGCCCGATTTGAACAAAGGAACCACTTTGCCTTATTTTCATTAAATTAGGGAAAGTTCCTTTTGCTATATATTTGATTAAATATATTAGCCTAATTTGGTGAAATATTAACAATTAAGGACTATACTACTATTATCGGCATTCCCCATATCTCGTCGGTGTTTTAAATTAATTGCTTGAACGTCCTTATTATAAACACCTATAATTTAAGATGAAAGTTTAAATTTTGAATTTGGAGATGCACTCATATTTTTTAAAAGAGCTGTTACTTGTGAAGGTATATTAGACAACCAATCTTGAATAACAGTTAGTATTTCTGAACTGTTTGAAATATGTACAACATTAAAATTAAGTGAATTGAATTGAATTGAATTGTGGTGGAATTAAGTGACGTGTGGTCGGTCGAGACGTGTGGTCGGTCGAGACGTGTGGTCGGTCGAGACTTGTGGTCGGTCGAGACGTGTGGTCGTTCGAGACGTGTGGTCGGTCGAGACGTGTGGTCGCGGTCGAGACGTGTGGTCGGTCGAGACGTGTGGTCGGTCGAGACGTGTGGTCGTTCGAGACGTGTGGTCGGTCGAGACGTGTGGTCGGTCGAGACGTGTGGTCGTTCGGTCGAGACGTGTGGTCGCTCAAGCCGTATGGTCGGTCGAGACGTGTGGTCGGTCGAGACGTGTGGTCGGTCGAGACGAATGGTCGGTCGAGACGTGTGGTCGGTCGAGTCGTATGGTCGGTCGAGACGTATGGTCGGTCGAGACGTGTGGTCGGTCGAGACGTGTGGTCCGTCGGTCGAGACGTGTGGCGGTCGAGACGTGTGGTCGGTCGAGACGTATGGTCGGTCGAGACGTGTGGTCGGTCGAGACGTGTGGTCGGTCGGTCGAGACGTGTGGTCGGTCGAGACGTGTGGTCGGTCGAGACGTGTGGTCGGTCGGTCGTGTCGGTACGTACGTTGAGCGAACGCAAGTGGGCGAGGTCGTCGTGCGCGGGCTCCATCTCGACGTCGTCGGGCAGCGGGGAGTCGGCGCGGCGGGAGGGGTCGGCCGTGCCCAGCTCCTTGACCCTGTCGGCGTAGCGCAGCGTGTTGAGCGAGTGCTCGCAGGAGGACATGGCGGGCGAGATCATGGCGATCATGCAGGTGCGGGACTTGTCGCCGATGAAGCTGTCACGCAACACCTGCGTGAGCTTGGACACGCGGAACGGGAGGTGGTTGTTGCCCTTCATGCCGAGCGCGCGGATGCACTCCTTCAGCGCGAGCAGCGATTTGTTGATCTCCGCGCTCTCCATCCCTGCGGACATTGATTTCCTATTAAAATCATAAACTACTATTTTTTATTCCCTCAAGGTAAAACTATTCAACACATACATATTGACGATACTTCATGGTGATATTTACTACGCATCAAAATACTGAATAGGCTATTATTATAAAAGTTATTATTGAAATTAACCAAAACACAATGTTGTATTAAATATTTTTGTAAAATATTTTCACATCTTCAACCTATATTTGAGTGCACCTTGCAAACTCTTAAACATATGAAGGACTAAAAGGAAAAACTGGTTAAGTCCATTATTTCCAAATGATTTTTTGTAGTTTATCACCACGAAAAAACTCATTTCATAATATGACTATCTAAAACAAGTGTTAGACAAATTCGGTCTTATTACTAAAACAAAAATGCACACAGGTATAACACAAGTTTTACTAAGCAGCACTAAAGCTTAAAATCTAGTTGAAGTCATGTTTAAAATACTTTATTGCAAAAGTGTGTCCAAACGGTATCTGGCTAAACATCTAATTTAATTTTTTTATGCAAGCAACTCTGAATAGCATTCGTTCAATTCGATCATTGATTCATCATTCAAAAACGTTTCATTAAATATACACATATTTTACAAACAATTTCAATTTATGAATAATATTTCTGTTGAGATCATCATTAAGAAAATTTACTTATTATTACGTTAAATTGGTTATCATTATTGTGACAGTTTAGTTAAAAGAAAATGCTGAATAAAATAAGCAATTTATAAGTTTTATATATTACGTCACGTGCGTAAGGTGGAACCAGAGTATAATGACAGATTCAATACACTGTCGGTTGGCAATATTGTCAAATAATAGTAGTTATAATTTACCTGTGAATGTCTAAAATTGTTTAATTTATTCACTTCTTCCAAATTAATTATACCCACGAAATCCATAATTTACTATGAAACTTCTTTTGCCGGCAAATAGAGATACAGTTAGTTACAACAATAGAATAAGAACTGTCAACTTAGACAAGTGTTAGAAAATATTTAAGTTAAAATTATGTTCATCTGTAAACAAGGGTAAGACACTCTTTTGTGGTCAACTTTTTTTAAGTAAAAGTACAAAGCGTATTTAACTTTCTTGTAATAACACGGATTGTGTCACATTTTATTTGTTGTTGTATTTCTTCTTTAATATTGAATAACTAGCTAAGTCCACGACTCGACCACGTCGGTTATTACTATTAGGCATATTTTATACAGAAAACAATTCCAAATCCATATAATATACAAAATTTACTTCTAAAATCATTTATTGTAAAGTTTTGTAAATGTTTCTTAGCCAGATTTTCCCTTTAGCCTTTCATATACGATATAGTTTCATAATTTATTTATATGTATAGTAGAATGCTTTATGTTAAACGATTATTTATGTATTTTTTCAGTCCCAAAGCGTAATTTTCTTGGACAGATGTAAATAATAATTGCATGAATATTTGAACTCTTAATATTAAACTAAATGTATTACCGCAGAGCGTGAGGAGATTTCCCACGTAAAATATACACGCTCGGCAACACTTTGTGCCATCATACCATTCTAATTCAGAAATTACTCAGGATGCTAAATCTGATCTGCTCTTTAGAGGTCACTAAAGTTAAATTTTAGAGAAATTACGTGTTTTTATTTATTATTTTATTCATAGCTGAACTCCAATGCAAATGGTTAGTGAGACATTTGTAGAAAGTTTAATTTTTTTTTTAATTCAAACGAATTATTACAGTCAAGTTATTAAAAAAAAAGTGATTTTCTTTTATTTATTAAGATAATTTTGAATAGCTATTAATATAATAAAAAAATATTTCTCAAGATTGAAAAAATGTTGTTGAGGAAAAGTGCTCAAATAATGTACACATAACGAAAATACATTTTTTTTTTTTTTATAGGGGAAAAAAACAAGGGGGACCCCCTTTTTATGATATCCCCCCCCCCCAAAACAATTTCACCCCAAGGGGGGGGCAAGGGAGTTTCCCCCCCTTTGGGGGGGGGGGGGGGGGGGGGGGGGGGAGGGGAAAGGGGAGGGGAGGGGGGGGGGCCCCGCGGCGCCCTGACTGACCGAACGAAACGCAACAATGCAAGCACTGTTACTTCACGTCGGTTTAAATTATATTGAGGTTCAATCACATTAAAATTACTGAACGTTTTTGGATAGAACTAAGAATATTTGATATGGATTTTTTATAGATGATTCTGGGATACTTATTTTGTAAATCAATAAACCGTTTCCCATCCTTCTAAATGCTCAACGAAACTGATTGGTGTTCGGTAGTTGTTATTAACTTTTCACTTCTATTGTGTGGCCACAAGAACACGTCCTTGTGTGTGTATAGGGGACGTGTGCGAGGGTGGCACTAACTGGTCTGCCGGTTTGCGGAGGAAGTGTTGTCGCGGTGGGACTCTGTAGTTACTTTTAACTTTTCACTTCTATCGTGTGGTCGCAATGGCACGCCATTTTTTTTTTTTTTTGCAATATTCGATCGTGTGTGTTCGTGTGGGGTTGTGGGAGTGGTATGTAGGGTGGGTGGTACTGACTGGTCTGTCGGTTGGCGGAGGAGGTGTCGGCGCCGCGCTCGTTCCCGGCGAGGTCGATGAGCGAGAACTTGCCGTGCACGCGGTGCATTCCCGGAGAACGCACCACTATCTGGAACACGGCGTGCGACCGCGACGAGTTCGAGTTCGCGGACGTCTGAAACCAAACAAACAAACACACGCATATACCGGGTGAAAGGTTAAACACTCGCAGTATTCTAGGACATGACACTTCACGGCAGCATTGCCAGACGACCCGATTTTGGCGGGACGACTAGTTTTATAGATCAAAATTAAATGTCACAGGGTCAGTCTTGCTTTCGGGTATGACTCGATCGTGCGTGCATTTTGATTTGTTTTTTTTTATTCTGTAGACTAATAAGACTCAATTATTTACGGATAAGGTAAATCTAATTTAAAATATCATATTTCTATGAAAATAGATTTTCAAAGCCATTTTTTTGCAATCGATTGTAACGTAAACGTAATTGAACTAAACAAAAAAGATAAATATACAAAAACTTTTGATAATACGTTTCTTTGAAGTCTCGCTTTCGACGAAAGAATCCCGCTTATTTCACTCCTTCAACTCCTTTAACATCGTGTACCTATACGTTGCTTTCTAAAGATTCGAAGTTACTTTTAAAAGACGACACCACACATATGGTGTTCTACACATATCATAGTCAATAGTGTCAAATAGTAGTAGTATGATTTACTTGTGAATATCTAAAATTGTTTAATATATTTACTTTTTCCAAATTATCCTCCATAAATATTGCTACTGTCCAAACATTCAACCTATATATAAGAAGTTACTGTAGGACAGACATAGTGAATTTAAAGAACGTCAAGATGGCGATATAACTAGTCTTTGTATAGTATAATAATTAATCATTATTAACTCCGACTATTTAAAACAGAATAACTAATTTGTTGGCACGAATGAATTATCCAGAGTATAGCATAAGCTAACTAGTCCTTATATAATAAGTGTGTATGTGTATGAATGTATATAAA
This sequence comes from Antheraea yamamai, assembly GCA_036509395.1. Lineage (NCBI taxonomy): Eukaryota > Metazoa > Arthropoda > Insecta > Lepidoptera > Saturniidae > Antheraea > Antheraea yamamai. Next base: position 22,143,348 of record AP028428.1, on the reverse strand, counting down.
TATGTTTTATTGTTGTGTGCAGATATTATTTATAATTCTACGAGACAATTATTGTACGATTGCAAATAAATTGTCTATGTCTTAATATGTCTCTGTCTTCAACCAGGATGTAAATACTTTCTTACATTTATGATTAGTTAGCGGATATATGTCAATTATTTTATTTTGTTTATTATATAACTAGCGGGCCCGGCAGACGTTGTCCCGCCCCGATTATAAAAAAATCCTTGACAAATTATATACCAAAACGTTCCTCATGAAGCACTTTATCCACTGGTGAAAACCGCTTGAAAATCCGTTCAGTAGTTTTTGAGTTTATCGCGAACAAACAGACAGACAGACGCGGTTGGGGACTTTGCTTTATACTATGTAATGTAATGAAATAGGGCCAATTAATTTACGGTGTTTAATTAATAATATACGACAAAAGGAATAACAAATAGGATGTGGTTAGAGACCTGTCCAGAGGTTCTGGCAGCGTTCCCGTGTTGTATGAGCTTGAGGACCTCGTCCACGTTGTCCACCACCTTCTCGGTGAGGCCCACGATCTGCACCTGCTGCTTGCCGTCCTCCAGCACTCGGAGCTTCGCCTTGTCCGCCAGCAAGTCGAACACCTGGAAACCAATATCAACATATGTATCAAACATTACATTTCATAATCGTTATTTTATGCAAGAATTTATGTAATTCCAGAACCATCTATCTAATAAATACGCAAACTGAGCAATTGTCATTTATATTCAGACATCAAGCTAAAAAGGGTACCTACAAATTGAAACTTATATTGTCAAACGTCAATAATCATGGCAAGTGTAAGTCGTTTAATAGTTCACATAATTGAAGATAGATGGCGTATTGAGGCCAGTGTTGCAATTAATTAATTTCAAGAATAATAAATTTAACATTACAATATCTTAAAAAAGAAATACCCTTATCAACAACTAAAATCAAATTTAATTTACTATACATTGTAAAATTCAAGTCTTTTATTTTCATTCATGTATCGAAAACCCAATCAGATATATTTTTTTTTTTATACAAAACCTTTGAGAAATTACTGTAATAAACCAATCACAACAAAAACTTATAAAATATTACAGTAAATTGTAAAACAAAAAGCAAACCAATTTCAATAAACAAGAACAAAATCATTATATTATTATACCTGTATGTGAACTTGTTACAATGGAAACCAGAAACAATGAGGTCCTAAAAAAAATCAAATCTCAAATCAAGCTTGTCGAATCTCTCGAATAATGACGTCAGCCTTCTAAAGATTTCCGCCCTTATATTTGTAAATCTATACTAATATTATTAGGAACTACTGGTCCGATCTGCAAAAATCTTTCGGTTTTAGATAGTTCATTTACCGAGGAAGGCTTTAGGCTATATATAATCACGCTAAAACCAATAGAAGCGGAGCACCAATGAAGAATGTTTCAAAATCGGAGGTTTTTAGAGTCAGCCCAAGGTGAGTGTTCGACGTGGACGAAGTCGCGGGCAGCAGCTACTTAAATGATAAGCATGGATATACCTTCCCGGAGTATATCTCGAAGAAGGACGCGGAGACGATGAGGTTGAGGGGCTTGTACTTTGGCGACTTGAGGTACACGAACACGTCGCGCGCCGCCATCGCGTAGATGCCCTTCTTGCAGTCTTGTGTCTTGCCCTGGATATGTTATTATTTATATTTATCGAACTGAATCACTCCCCTGAATTCATTTTACAATGTTTTATTCAGACAAAAACGAAAGAGCCAAACTAGAAAGTTCTCCAAATCATATTTGCGAGTGTGAAGTTAGTTACAAATGTTAAATTATCCATTATGGTGGCCAAAAAAATACGTTTTTTTTCGACTCTCTTATGAATATATATTAGTCTATTGGTATATAGCAGCTCAAAAAAAATTGAAGAGGTCGATCAAAATTTAATTTTTAATTTTTTTCGATGATTTTGAAAATTTCCTTCACATAGTAATAATATATTGGTTTTTTTTGGTTCCTAAATTGAAAAAAAAGTCTAATTTAGGAATAACCACTAATGAATACATTTTTTAAAATATAATTATACTGATTAATTACTTGAGCCGCGTCTTGTAGATAACTTCACAGTCGCCAACATTTGTAAATTGCTAATTAGGGTGAAATCTATAGAGCGCACTCAGACTTATTTCACCCTTAATTTCAAAATTTAAATTTATAGTTGCAAACTTAGCATTCACTTAGCTTGCGCTGAGCAAGGTTCAAGTCATCTAATTCGACGACTTACGAAAAACTTAGGTATTATGCAAATAAAAAAAGAGGATGTCAAAATAGTAACACAACTGACTTCGATCAACAATAACTAGATAAAGGGTCACGTACAAGATCGAAGCTAACTGCTGTCCGCGTAAATATATACTTAGGTAGCTATTTGTTTACTAAGAAAGGGAGAAAAAAAGTTTTAAAACAGTTTTAATTTCAACCTAATTACAACCATCACACCTAGCAATAAAGTCACAAATGTGCAAAATATTATCTAATACTTAGGATAAAACGAGCAAAGCAATAAATTACTCCCGTCACTTACAAATGAAAAGACAACAAATAACATTTAGTGTGAATTCAACCTTAACACTCAATGAATAAAGTAGTTATTCCCGTTATTGTGCTTGGTTGGCGAGCCTTAGCCAAACATTTGTACCACAGGTTTAAAATCGGTAATTTTGTTCAAAATTTGATATTATTTGTTAGTTTAAAGCTTAAAATATAACTTATTCAACATGTATTTAGCGAAAGTAAGATACTCTGGCCCTTGAATTGCTTTTTCGGGTATTATTTTTGCGTCTTTTGCGTAAACGTGCTTACATTGGCTGTGTTTCAATCAAACTATAAAAGCTCACATTTCAAGTGAGCTGTTATATACCGAGACGTATTTTTCGCGCCGACCCGATATCTAGTTATTGTTGATCGAAGATAACTATGGCAATGCTGTACTTTTTAAATTATCCGTGTTGTTCGATTGTCATTGGTCCAGACTTTAAATTAAAATGTCAGAAAAGCATTCATTGTTGTTCATTGTTTGGTTTATACCCGGCAGACTCGTTTCATTCGCTTTTTCGATATTTTTACGGACCCTTTATTCATACAGATTTTGTACCTGCTTTCTTACGACGACCTTTGCATTCATAAACGGATTTTGTACCTGCTCCTCTAATTAACTTCAATATCCTTAAACGGACACCGGTTTTGCTTTTGATATGGACAAAAGAAAACAACGACCATACTCAGATTACGAACGACAGCTCGTGATACAACTTGTTGAATCTAAAGTTAGTATTATAGAAAACAGAAAAACTGATAATATGTCATCTAGAAAAAAAACTGTAAGCTAACTTTTGGAATGTGATTTATTAGCACCTATATTTTAAAACTATCATGTAATATTTATTAATGGTGTGACATGTGTTAATTTAATTAGTCAAATGTTTGATACAAACCACTATCTATTTTTAGGAAAGATAGAGTATAGTATTAAGAAGTGGTAATTAAATGTAAATGAAACAATATGTAAGGTGTATTTCTTATTCACACAAAGTTATTAAATTAAGAAATAGTTTCAATACTTTACAACTGTAGTGTATTAAAGTTTAAGGTGTACTGTAATATGTATATTGTAATTGATATGTTTTTCTTTATATTGTAACATTGTTGCTAAAACATGTTTCCACTTATTTTAGGTGGAAGAGATAGTTGTGCTGACAATCACGCAGCATGTTGGCAATCTAAAAGGAAGAGATGTGACACACAATTAGATATTGATGGAACTGAAGAGATAGAAACGGAAACACTGCCAAGCACATTGCAACAAAAAATAAATACTTTTGAATATTTAAAAAGAAAACAATTGAGAGAAGAATTGAATAATAAAAAAAAGCAACTTTGTAGTTGAATCACATTCAAGAAAAAAATAAATTAGAAATGGAATTATTAACTTCTAAATATAAATTGGAACGAGAAATTTTAGAATTATAAAGGTATTATTAAAAAAAGATTTGAAATAAAACATTTTTACTTTATTCACCCTCTTTATTAATTAAATCGTGCAATTATTGATTGCCTGAAAGCTAAAACTTCTACTGAAGAAGTTGTATTATGTACTTCTATTGATGCATTCTCTTCATTAATTTGCAATTGCTCATCATCTTCATACATATCTCCATATATTTGGCCTATGTTATGTAGGACAGCACAAACTACGATAATATTGCTCGCATTTGAAAGTTTGGACCTCAATCCAAGCTGTAAACATGGAAATTTCTTTTTCCATATGCCAGAAAATCTCACTATTATACTCCGTGTTCGTGTTTGAGCATAGTTATTTTCGGCATCAGTATGGGGTTGCAACAGAAGTGTCAGCATAATCGTTAGTGATGGATAACCACTATCTCTGACCAAAACACTTCTTAATTGTCCACTCATGAGACGAGCATAGACCTGACTGTTTCTAAATATTCTGCTGTCATGTGAACTACCTGGCCACCGTGTCAAAATATCAAATATTTCCATGTTGGGCCCAATAATTATTTGTAAATTAATTGAAACATATCCTTTTCTATTCCTATACGCTTCCGAGTGAGGGATGCCTCTTGGGCGGGTAATTTTAATATGGGTGCAATCAATTGTTCCAGTTATGTTATGTAGTCCATGATTACGAGGGCTTCTGCCGAGCTCCTCAAATTTTCGTTTGATAACATTAAAGTCTCCTGGTCTTGGAAATTTTAAAAAGTTTGTTTTAACAATTTACTTGACTCTTTAGACACTCTATGTATTATTAGACAAACAGTTGATTGGCTTATAGACACTACAAGTTCTCCCATTCAATGTTTGGCAACCAGTCTTCTAGTAGACCATCACTGCCATTGTCAAATGAGTGTCGATATTAAAGTTTCTTGATATAATTACAATGAACTAACAACACGGTGGACATCTTGTTAGAACTTTCCATGGAGTTTTTGTGGTATCTCAGAATTCATGGTCCATAGTATTATTTTCCATTCACTTCACTTATGCACAATAAACAAACTATATTACATAAAACACCACCAATTTTACACAATATAGAGTCAAGTAACACAAGATTATGAATAAAATATAAAATCATACATGACAGACCAAAATCTCGCCAAAAACTCCTATAGACATTAGATCACCACAAACAGTCTGAAGCAAAAAGGTAAGGTTTTAATAACAGAACTTAAAAAATATGTTTAAACTTAGATGATTAATGAAGAATTTAGATATGTGGTTTGTGTATATAATGCGTGGTATGTATTTTATAATATATCCATTAAACATGTAAACATGGTTACAAATAATTATATTAATATTAAGAGAATTTAATAGTTAAAGGGGATGATTATAGGTCAGTAAATCAACTGTTGATAATATGATATCAGAAGGAATATATTCACACCACTTAATAATTTTTTTTTTATTTGTTCTATTTGTAGCGTGGCTGTAATCACTAGGTTTATATATATATATATATGGACAAATAAAACATACCTGAAAGCATCCAGTGGCATAATATCTCAATGCAATTAATATTTGTAATTCTGGTACAATGCGTAGTCCTCTCTTACTGGTTCTCTCTAATTTAGCAGCAATTAGTGGCAAAATGACATTCTTCACCATGTTTTTTGTAAAGCTATTCAGATTCGTCATCACGAATATATGTCTTAGGCATTCGCGGTAATATATTATTGGCGGAATTACCCATGTTTTCTATACTTCTCAGAATAGATAAAATTCTGTCTACTTGTTGCATCGTAAATAGAAGCAAGAAACCTTTGATGAATAAATTTGTAATCCAATGTGCAAAGCCGGTTATTTATGTAGTGCAGGTTTCTTATCCAGTGTACATAGCCAGGGTCCAAAATCATATGAAGAATATAGAATCTGAATGATATAAACCAAGAAAATAGAACCGACAAAATGATTGCAAGTTTACGAAACGCCAAATAAACGAGTAATGTGTGTAAACACATTGTCAAACGTAAACACGTTTTGTTACCGATACCAGACATTACTATTTCGATTGAAATGTACCAAAAACTGTCATTGTTACTTTGAAATTGTTTAAGTGTATTAAAATCACGCACTTCGAATTCCATTGTAAATACGTTACATTATTTTATACACGATGCATGAGTCAATTTATTTTTCACAATTAAAATAATTTTACAAGTACCCGATGCGATATCGAAACGTCAATTGACAGTTCGAGAGAGATTTCCTTAGTCTAAGCTCAGCGTAATTCGACTATAAATTTGAAGCCCAAGGCTGCGCTAAGTTCATGCTAAGCTAAGGCTGAGTATGCTTTATAGATTTCACCCTTAGTTATTACGATTTTTTTAAGTGAAATTAGTGATAAATAGGTTCTAAATAACCTGGAAATCGCCTCCCATGGTGTGCGTTTTCCCGGAGCCGGTCTGTCCGTACGCGAAGCAGGTCGCCATGCCTCCTTCGAATATAGTCTGTACCAACGGCTTTGCCGTATATCTGTGCAAAATTACATTAGCTTATTCAGTTTTAATTTCGGCAATCTTTTTTTGTTTTTTTTTATTGTAGCTCGGCAAAGTGACTGTACTGTGCCTGATGGTAAGCACAGTACAATCCAAAAACAATGGCGACCACCGAAAGACATACTATCCATCGCCGGTCGCCGCTGTCATGCCGGCCTGAAAGCCACCCTGTCAGGGACAGCCCCACCCCCGGTTGCTGGATATACACCGGCTGATCCCGGAACGCGACACGCCCAAACGTGCCACTATGGCGGGTGTTCCACCTGGTGTACGGTGGTCGCGATCCAGTCGGGTAGTACAGACACCCTACCACCCCGCAATCAATCCTCTAGTATATTATTACTGCTATTGTTGAGTAGATAATGGATATTATAAATTTCATCTAATCATTTCAATAAACTATTACAAGATGGTGGCCATCTTGTTAGAACTTTCCAGAGAGTTTTCGTAGCAAGTCAGAATCCATGGTCCGTGGTATTATTTATACCTATATTCATCAACTTCAATTGTACATACATAAACAACCAAACTATCTTATATAAAACTCCACCAATATTACAAAATATAGAGTGAAATAACACAAGATTATGAATAAAATATTAAATCCACTACATGACATTCCAAGTTCCTGAGAAAAACTTCTTCATTATACTAATTATGTGTATAGTATAATAGGAAAATATCCATCTACAGTCGGGCGATATGAGAAAGTGGTGGAAGATATGCACATGACGGTGTTATAAAAGACATGGAATCTACACTCTGCAAAGAATGGATTACATTCATAATTTGACCCGGTAGGTGACGCTGCGATTGACTTTTAGGATTTTATTATCAAGCCAGGACAATGTCCACCGGTCCTGTTAATCTAATTTTAAAACAAACAAATAAACGTGCCACATTTTCGTGGTGGTCGAGTAATTTAACCAGTGGACTATCAATCCGATGTCCGCAGGTTCGAACCCCGGCATGTATTAAAGAATTACTTTAAATTCGCGTACCTTTACCAGTCTAAATTAGTAACACTATCGGCTGATGGTGAAGGAAAACATCGTGAGAAAACTTGTGCCTGGGAAATGTTCTTGTGGTACCACTGTATGTGGGAAAACATAGAACTGTGGATTTCTTCACATTTGAAATTTGCAGTACATCGTAGGCTGGAGCAGTGATCATCATGCCCACAGCTTCCTTCGGGAAGCAGCCTATGGCCCTGCCGTGGGTATCTTACAGGTTGGTAATGATGTAATACATTTTACTAACTTGTAAACTACTTCATTAGTGCAGGAATCGTCGAATGCGTAGTCAAAACGGAATTTCTGATTCTCGAGGTACTTCGTCAGGTCCACCTTGTTCTTCGGCTCGTGGACTATCATCTGGTCTTTGGTCGGCACGCTTATCACATCCACCTGGAACTCATTCATCGTCCATTATCACCGTAACTCATCATCATCAGAGCTGGGACATACATACTGTGAAGAGGTTGAATCACATCCCACAGTGTGTTCCCTCCCTCTTACCATACTGGATCCTTCAAACGAGATGACAAGAGGCAGTTTTGCAGGTTGGCATGATGGTGATTAACACTGGCAGTCGACGTTGCTTTAGGACTGTACCGTACTTTCCATCAGGTATACCTATTCGTTTTGCCGAACTAGTATATATAAAAAAGTCACGGCACCTCTATCTCCAGACAAATATAAAACAAAAAACATATAAAGTAAAATATCTATGGGACTTTGAAAGGGAAGATTATTTTATTATTGATGAACTAGCCCTCTGCAGTAACTTTGTCTGCGTTGTTTACTATTTTAACATGTTTCATGTTCGGAAGAAACAGAAAGTTAAAAACAAAAATATACTTTGCTAACAATATTTTTTTGTAAACTATGTTATCTGTTTACTTCTCTTCTCCTGTGCACGCGCATCACACCGTTTGCCCCAATATATTATTGATTATTACAATGATTATTGCATTTTTAGGCTTATCCGCTGGCGAGCTTAATGCCACAAGGCATTTTCTTCCAGTTAACCAGTGGTATTGTTGTTGATCGTTATAGAATTCATTTTCACTGTTTCTTTTATTCTTATTATGTTTTTTTTTTCTTCGTTTAATGTTTCTCAATATTTACTGAATATAATTATTTTTTTTTATTATTATTATTGGTGTAAGTTGTATCTATGTGATAAAGCGTTGTAGGCCTTCAGTTTAGTTTAATATTTTTTATTATTGTTATTATATTATAGTTGTTGACTGTTGCTATATCCACATGCAAATAAATAAAATAAAATCTAAAAGTTTTGTAAGTAGTGCATACACATAGAGAAATACAAAACAAATTGGATAAACAAATAGAGCAATAAAGAATTATGGTGAAAGACTATATAAATTAAAGAGAAAGTACAAAACTGAATACCTCTTTTTTTGCGTTTTCCTTCTTGTTGAGCGGCCTCTTCCTGACGCAGACCGTGATCTGGTGGTCCTCGACAGGTTCATTACCTGTCAGCGGCCTGAACTCGATGCTGTTCTGGAACTCGCGGATCATCGCCAGGAACTCCCAGTTCGGATTACCTGGGTCCAGATTCATCAGGGCTTCCTGGTGGATTGGGCGATAATATTCATCAAAATTAACTTTATATCACCCTCCCATTGTCAATGATATTATAACTAAAAAGCATTCATACACCAAAAAGCCAAGATGCACACTTAAAATCTCACAGCCGGCATACAAAAATGAGTGCATTATGCAGTCATTTCAAATAGTCTCGCGTCACTTGCGTTCTTATAAAAACAATTTTAAATCGTTCAGGTAAGGTTGAATTTGCAAAATCATAAGTTTATCGCATAACTATAACCACGTATGTATATTGGGGAGTTTTTGCGGCCGGTTTTGAGTGCTACTTTTGTTCGAGACTGTGTGTGTGTCTTATATTTTATTTATTTTTATGATTTTCTTGGTGGGGTTGTATCATGAGTACTTTAGTACTGATGGGATTCCAAACAAGCTGACAGACAAACAGACTGACAGACAGACATTTATGAATTCTACTGAAACGTATTTTATTACTTATTAAAGATTGAAAGAAATGTGAAAGAGTGAGAGCATAGTTATACCTTCTCCTCTTTGAGTTCCGCCTGCCGCTGGCGTCGCTTCTCCCGGTTCTCCTTGAGTCTCTCAACCTCCTTAACGACGTTGGAGCGACGCACCGCGCCCGACGCGACCGCGTGCGGCACCGACACCGTCGACGACACCGCCGCCGGCCGCACCGCCGCTCCCGCACACCCCACGCCACCGCCACCAGTATACTACAAAAACACCGTAGTTCCCGTTATTCCCTCGGCTGTTTTTTTAAGACCCACATCTCAAACTAACAGATCATGTTTTTAATTTTTTTTTTATTTCACGACATCGCCGTAAAAGAGAGGCCGTACATAAAAATACATTTTGCATAAAAAATATGATTTTACAATACATCATTTATTGGTTTTCAAAGTTTGGTAATACATCAGGTATTTTTTTTAAGTTTATGCTGTCAACAGTCTGTTACATTAGTTTATATGGGGCTTAAAGCTTTATGGTTTTGGACAGTCCACGAGTGAAACTAGTGCCCACTCGCGGCTCCCCCTGCACTCCTATCACACCTATCATTATGTCCGTGCAAATCAGCGAGATAGCTCTCCGACAGCAGTATTCTACCAACCCTACTTGATACATATTTATACCTATATTTTGACCAATTTAACGACATATAAAATCGGGTCAGAAGTTCGAGAGACTACAATCTTTACTTCCTCATAATATTATAAAGGAAATGAAGTACAGATGTATACTGACAAATATGAGTTTTGACAGTGGAATACAAATTTGTATTCCTCACAGTCAACAGCCTATTTTTAAAAACGAAAGAAAATACGAGAATTTCACTGGAAAAAAATCAGCTGTTACTATTAATTACAGTAATATATAGTATTTGTGATATGTAATGAGGAAAAAGGATAAGGTAAAGGGATGTTAGGAACCTCCTTGGCATTTGGATTACGTCGCTGCGCCGGCACATACGGTGAGTTTTGCTGTAAGGCTTGCGGCACTGAGGCTGCGCTCGGCGTGTTTGCAGGACGCAAACGCCCGCCAGACGACGGAAGCTGGAAACATCGGAAGTAGGGAAAACCAGGACTCGTTGGGGAGCGTACATAATGATACAGGTTTATTCAAATCACAAATGAATACCGATTTATAAATAATCCCTAGAAATAAAGGTTTCTATTTTTTACCTGCTGTGTTAGCCTCGATGTGGGCGTTGGCGGTTGCTGCTGCGGCGGTGGAAGTTGTTGTTGCTGCTGCTGTGGGGGTGGAACGTTCTCGTTCCCGCGCCTGCCGGTCGTGTCGCCCCCATGACCGTTCGTGTACGCACCGGCCGCGTTCGTCAACCGCTGATTGTTGCGTGTGACGCGAGATGGCGCTATTAACAAACAGTCAAGTTACTTATAAATATACCACGTCTATGCACATTTGAAATAAGTTAAAGCATATGGAGACATATTAACATACTACACAATTCATTATAAGCAGTTCTCTGTTATTTCGAATCAGTACAGATATACCTACATTTAATAATCATAAAATAAAATTACGACATAACATTGGGTAGTTTCATAACTTTACGGTGTCTTTCAGATTTTGTACCATATGTATTTATGTATAGACTATATATCAAATTATGGAATTGACTATCAAAACACATACATATTTACATATAGGACAAACGATTGCAAAATTTTGTTTTTTACACTTATACAGTTCTTTATGACTAAAATATATTTCGCTTGGACCACATATTAGCGCATATGGTTTTATAAATAGTCTAAATAGTGACACAGAAACGAGTCCTGAAACATTTTAAGTCCATGAATCATACAAATGACGTGATATTGTCTAGTAGATGGCCGTTTTTTATATATTATATGAATAAGGCAAAAAAGTACGTCGCAAACCAAATACAGTGCGCAAAAGCGAAACGAAACGCCAGAATAACGACTCAGCGTATATGGTGCTGTAAAAGTTATCTCTCTCTTACGTGGCTTTGATCTGTGTTCCTCTTCCATTGCCATTTCGTAGGGTAGATCGTTTTTCTCAAACGATTCCGCGGCAGCGTTGGACTCGACAGAGTCGGCAACGCGTCGCCGGCACCGCAACCACGAACAGCACATGTTTTTATCTACCCCGTTCTATTCAATTCTCAAAGTTTTTGCATTCCATCGTCATTTCAGATTTCTTGTTAGTAATAAAACATGTGCTCTCTTGATAGACTGATTGTTCGGAATGGCGTAGTTGCGCGTTGGCGCAAGACAACCTTGCGCCTGCGCCGACCGCCATATTAGGATCTCTTTCCGCACTCAAAGCAATGAACCGTTATACACTCACGTACACACGTTACTTCATCAACATAGTGATCAACTTCATTCGTTTATATAGCAAATAAATAGTTTAAAATATAAAAACTAAAAATTGGGTGGTTTTATGAAACATTTAACTAAAAAAAATCGGAAAATCATTCGACTTAGGGTATGAAAATCGCATTTTTATTCGTAACTTAATAATTGGAAAATGGAATGATAATGGGAAATCAATAGTAGGGAAGAAACCAAAAAATAGAGATTTCTATTTCAATCTGCATATTCTCTAATACGAATACTCTAATACGGAATACATAATACATACAGTCATTCAGATGATAAACGCATGTTAAAAACTGAGCACTATATTTGTTTGAATCACAGATGATTAGATTTTTTTTTGTTTACATTGAGCCATGGGCGTAGCCATATTGGCCTAGGCTGTTCTGGCGAGTGCCTTTCCCTTAAACTCTACCCTACGGACGGCTGTAATGCAACATGCTATAGATGGACGACAAAAATTGAGGTGTAGAAAAAAATGTTTCATTTAAAAAAATAAAAGCAAATAACAAGTTTAAGTATAAAACTATTTCGAGTAAACTAACAACACAATCCATAACCGCAACTGTTCATATACTGAAGACAAGTGACTCGGTCTAACGGTTATAAAATAGCAAGAGCAATTATTACATTAAATCGAACAATAATAGTTGTCCATTTAGTGACACGAACCAAGGTGACTTCTATTCCACGGTCTGATGGAAAATGTATTACAGTGTGAAGCCGAACTAACGCACGATCGATACAATATGTCAGTTGAATATTCTTATACGTACTTTTTAACGGGACGCATAGTTAACGTGTTTTATTATTATCACTACCTATATCTATCTTCTATCTATACATATAATAAGAATGTAAATCAAACGTGTCTCTACTTATTAGATTTTTGTGAAAAAAATTGTTGTCTTGGAGTAAGTAATAAAATACATTTCAATAATTTTTAGAGATGTCTGTCTGTCTATCTGTCTGTTTATGTGAACACGCATCTCTGCTAAAGTACTGCACTCACGATAAAACTTCACTTCATGAAAATCTTAAAGCATATCCTAGAGACCTCGAGTAACATTTAGTCTTGGTTTCATTGACATCGGTTCACTCAATCAAAAGTTATTGTAATTTTAATGACGATATTAAGTATGAGAGGCAATTAGATAAGTAAATGGGCTTAATATATTCAGATGATTTTATTAGACACTGTTTTTTTTTAATTAGATTCCACGCGGAAGGAGTCTCGGGCACAGCCAGTTTTAAATGTATATATGTTAAAAGAATAAACCCGATCGACTGTCGCGCCAGTTTTTCTCGATGACTGGGATGTTTGTCCGAACCGATGGTAGTTTTTATGATCATAAGCACGATCTTAGAGCCTAAATTGAATAAAGTAATTTTGATTTTGAAGTTGTGCAAAGTCAAATGGATAAAAAAAATCACCACATTTACAGAGCAATCGCATAAAGTCACGAAGAGCGATTGTATCGTTATATATACATTGTAACTGTAGATTAAATGATTGTAATATTCATAATTAATTGATATCGCGAGCAGGGACTTATTACATTCTATTAAAGCATATACACCACACATGCGCCAGAAACTCGACGTGACTATCGTACTACACGCTTTACGTTACGATTTTAGTCCGCCGACTATTGCATTAGGACATGCCATTCGAACGTAAAACTGCAGTATATTTGTATGCAGCAGTTCACTACAGTGAAATTAATTTCAAACTGCGTATACATAGCTTGTTTATGTGATACTCTTTCATTAGAAAGACAGAACGTTGATTATCCTCAAACAAGGAGTTTGCAACAAGGGTTGACATCAAGTGTAAAATACTAAGACGAATCTCAGTTCACAACATGAAGAAATCGTGTTATGTCGACCCTACTCAAATATGACAAGAGAAAGAAGAAATAATATCACCACATATTGTAAAACAAAGTCCTCTGCCACGTCTGTCTTTCTGTTTGCGATAAACTCGAAAACCACTGAACAGATTTTCACGCGGTTTTCACCAGTAGATAAAGTGATTCATGTGGAAGTTTTAAGTATAGGTATAATTTGTCAAGGTTTTTTTTTATTATCAGGACAGGACAGCGTCCGACTGGCCTGCTAGCATTAGTATAATTACTTCCATATTACATGCTAGATAAAATAATGTATGTACACTTTCGGATTTTTTGGCGGGGATCTTGGTCTGTCATGTAGTGGCTTTTATATTTTATATGGCCCCTTTGCAATTAGGTGACATTACTTCCATATTACAGTTCGTTCCTTGCTAGTGAAGTGATGAAAATAATACCATAACCCCAAAAACCCCAAATTTTAAAAAGGCGTCACATCTTTAGAATATTGAAATTATCGCTGGACACTTGTAATATTGCTACCCACTCCACAATGGCAGTAATAATGTGGAAGATTGGTTGCCAAAAATAAAAGTAAAAAAAAAATAGTGCACTTTTGAACTCGACCCAGAAGTGCAGTGCGGATCGTACCCATGGTATGCGACATCAAAATATATAGAAATTGTACAGAATTGATTGCACTATTCGCACTAGCGTGATTGCAATAGAGATTACACAAGATGAATATAATGTATGGTTACATTTTATACCAATAACATTATAGATTACGAAATAAATTATGTAAAGCCCGCGTCAATCTTTTTGGCCGCTCTGAATACAACCGTAAGTTCGGGCTTGCTCGTAATATTATCAAGGGTTTATCTTTATATATATATATATAATTCTTCTATCCGTGTGTATGTGACTGAACTCCTCCTAAACGGCTAGACAGACTTTATGACATCTTTTGTGTGTGTTTAAGTGGATTCAAGAATGGTTTAGATCCACAATTGGACCCTGTAGGTAGGTGCTGCGGCTTCTTAAATTTGTGTTCAGCGCAACCATATTCAGAGCGGTCAAAAAGTTTGGCGAAGACTGTACTTATTAAAAAAAATATTTGTGATGTCATATTAACTTTTTCTGCTTTTCCAACATTTCGAAAAACGTCCAATCCTAGCTACAACCTGGACAAGTGTAAATACTTAAAAAGTTATGAAATAGCACTCATATTAAAAATCGATACCATTAACTTAAATCATCAAGAAAAGTACAAATAGTAACACATTCTTCAAAAGATATTTATTATTTTTTAATACGTTAATATTAACTTTGTTTTTGAAGTGATTCACAAACTATCGAAACAAGGTAAATAATTAAATTTTAGATTGATAAATTTAAAAATAGAAAGCCTACACACATAACACTACAAAAAACAGAAATGGCGCATAACAACGGTTCCCATGAGAACCGTTAATATATCAATAATTGCTTTTCTTTACAATCAAACGCAAATTCTTTATGCAAAAGACAGAGAATAAAACTATAGCAAATTTTTTTTTTATTTACAAACTCCTTTTTTGTCTTCTTCTACACATCATTATTACATTTTTTTTTTTTTTTTTTTTATTGTAGCTCGGCAAAGTGACTGTACTGTGCCTGATGGTAAGCACAGTACAACCCAAAAACAATGGCGACCACCGAAAGACATACTATCTATCGCCGGTCGCCGCTGTCATACCGGCCTGAAAGCGACCCAGTCAGGGACAGCCCCCCCCCCCGGTTGCTGGATATACACCGGCTGATCCCGGAACGCGACACGCCCAAACGTGCCACTATGGCGGGTGTTCCACCTGGTGTACGGTGGTCGCGATCCAGTCGGGTACAGACACCCTACCACCCCGCAATTTGCATCACTCTTACAATCTAGTACATTTTTTTATATTTACAAAATTGATCGATTTTTTTCTATTTGTAGCCTAGAGAGAACTGCCTCAAAAGAGTGGCTGACGAAACCACCTCCAAGCGTTTGGCGACGGATTTTCAACAACGGTTGTTAGCTAGCTAGGCGAGCTTCACAAAAAGTCAGACCACAATGCTATTGGATTTATTAGGATGTTCTTGTTCACCGAAAAGCTATGGCTGATTGCAGGATTTGAATTTACGTCGTTTGACGTGGTCGAAGAATGAAGACGCTGAATACAGAAAATTGCTACCAGAAGTACCATTTCTACCAAATATCTATCAGATTTCCAAGTGAGGCGGCCATTATATAGAACATTGTGTTTGGACACTATGAAAACTTTACGTGTATCTCGAGATTTTCCTTTATCAATAGCTTATACTCTGTAGGGTTCAAACATAGGTACAACTATATATCCTTTAAGCGCTGATAACTTATCGTTTCCATGTTTATTAATAATCTTATAGGTGGTAGAGCTACGCTGAGGGTTTTACCGGTTTCAGCATCAATGGGTCGGCTTGCCTGGGGTAGTACTACCCACTCACAGAAAACCGACGTGAAGTAACAGTGCTTGCATTGTTGGTTTCTTTCTGTCGGTGAGAGGGCCGAGGCCCACCTCCCCTCCCCACTACCTCCTTCCCCTATTCTCCTCCACTCCCCTCCCCAAACACAGGTTGGCAACGCACTTGCGACTCCCCTGGTGTTGCTAGTGTCTATGGACGGCGGTGATGAATTACCATCAGGGGACCAACTGTTTGTATGCTTCCTATGATATAAAAAAAATCTATTTCACAACACAAATATAAATTCCCAAAAACAATGAAGAAAAACAGAAAAATATACTAAAATAAATCGATTTCCAACACTGTATTCAAAGGACGAATAAGAATCTAGATAAAATCATTTAAAAACAGTTCTGCTCAAATGGGACGTAATAGAACACACCTCCTGTACCAACATTGCTTCTTTCAACCATTACTGGGAGTTTTTGGCGGAATTTTATTCATGATCGTGTGTTACTCGCCTTCATATTTTGTAATACTGGTGTTGTTTTACTTAATATAATTTGGTTAATGTACACAAATGAAGTAGATGGGAAATAATACCACGGAGCATGAATTCTAAGATACCACAAAAACTAAAGTTCTAACAAGGGAGCCACCATCTTGTTAGAACATTGAAATGATCACAAGGCACTTGTAATATTATTATCTACTCGATAATGGCAGTAAGAATCGAGATGATTGGTTGCTAAAAATAAATGAATACAGAAAAAACGTTATTGGGTCAAATATTGGTGACTAAATGTGAAATACATATTGGCAGATCAATACAAATATCATTCTCCCACGCTGACTTACCAACCCGTGATTCAGATATCGAGTTCGTTATCCCCGTAATTATTTGATGTCATAAACGAACGTTTTGTAGTTTTTTTATTAATATTAACAATGACGAGTGTAGGTTGAATATTAAAACGAAAAGGTGATCAAACAGAACCAATATTATAATGACGACATAAAAGACAAAAGAAAAATGTAAACTTCGTTTGACATGAGAAATATCTGTGTCTAATTTCAAACTAAACACCTTGCAAATGGAGAGACGTACACAGTTTAGGTTCCAAGAGAGCCTAATTTCATTGGGACCAACAAAACTCAGCATCAGTTTATTTTATAATCCGAAAGACCGAGCGAAGTACTCGGACTAACTGTTCTTTAGTAAGTACATAGCTTAGTATAAAAAAAAACCTAATATAAATTAAAACACAAACAAAATTAATAGGAGTGATGTGGGATTTACTCTCATCGTAAAACCTAATACACAGACACCAATGTCAAGGGTAAAACGAAAACGTTAATTGGCACAGTTAAAAAGTGTGAACACAACAGACAATCTATGGAAACAGGACCGTAAACTTTAAGCCTTAATTGAGAATAGTAAAAAAACAAAGTTAAATGAAATTATAAATACAAGGAAAAGGTATTGTGACAGTGATTGGTGTACAATATAAAGTAAATAATCGATAAAAGCCTACAACACATGTAAAGACAACCTTTTTCGTTACTTGTAACCAGGAAGGTCGATGAGAAGACAGAATTGGTAATGTCAACAACTTCATCGCTCGATATATGTATAATATAAAATAAATCCTTGATCGTAACTACCCGAAAATGGAAAACTTTCCTGTACCGCGAGCCTCATCTGTACCTACTGTATGCAACAAGGATTTTTTTAACTTTATTTTTAACAACCAATCTTCTAGTAGAGTATTACTACCATTGTCGAGTACGAAATGATATTACAAGTATTTTGTGATCATTTTAATGAACTACCAAGATGGTGGCTGTCTTGTCTGTAATCCGGAGAAGCTGTTAAGACTTTGCTAGACCAATAGCGTAGTCAGTTCGAAAAAAAAATGGTCGTCTTATTAGAAATTTCCAGGGAGTTTTTACGGCAAGTTGGAGTCCATGCCCCGCGGTATTATTTCCTATCCACTTCACTTGTGCACAACAGTCAAACTATATTACGTATAACACCACTAATATTACAAAATATAGAGTCAAATAACACAAGATTATTAATACATGATCTTTCAAGATACCGCTAAAAACTCCTGCAACAGGACTCTTTAGATGCAAACCCTATGAGTATCAACGGAGCCGACATGAACTTGAAATTTACTGCCTCGAGAATAAGACGGAAATTTATGTCATAACTTTTATATATAAACAAGGAGGTTGCACACTTACGGCCTACGTTCGCACGTCGCGATCGCAAATTCTGTTGAAGGCATCTCTCGTATAACACTGGCATAATAATGTTATCGTGATAAGAATGAAATTAAAAAAGGAACAAAAAAATATATCGAAGGTCAGGTTCACAGCACTATAAAACTATCGTGTGTAATCCATTTGTACGATTGGTTGATTTTGAATTTAGAAAACCGGTACCAGTCAGTGTTATGGTACACGGCCGGGCGCGTACTGTCCGCTCGCTACACTGGCCTACACTTATAGCGGGGTTATGAAACTAACGGATTCAGCCGTCTGACCGCCCCATTGTAACATGTAAAATTCAAACTACCCCAAAATACCGAGCACACGCGATTATCACTCACCGGGTCTCTGATGAGTGATAATCGATGACATAGTGTACTTCGAGGTACACTTATGTTTACACTCCACCCATAATTCTACAGTCCATACGTTTCGTTTATTTCTTGTACGTTGTTGAGCCAGATATTTTCTATGTACAATTACAGACATTCTTAGACGATTCTTAATACAGCCCCCCACCCTGGTGTTATGTCGTGTGGTTTGTCTCGACCGCTCCCCTAATCGCAGGCAAGAGCTTCCAGGATTTGTAGTTTGAGTATTAATGCGTTAGAATTATTCAATTTTTTTTACATCTATTCATGGATTTTAATATATAGAAGAAGTGTGTCAGATTTCGGCGTAATCGGCATACACAGCAAAATTTTCTATTGGTATACGTTTCAGAAGTAACATGGCTTCTACCATTCTATTAATAAATAGCTGTTCCCGCGACTCCGTCCACGTGGAATCTAATGTAAAAATACAGTGACCAATAAAATCATCCGAATGTATTAATTCCATTTACTTATCTATTTTTCTCTCGTACTGAAGTCGCGTCGTCATTAAAAGTTCAATAACTTTTCATAGACCGAACTAATTTTAATGAAACAAAGACATGTTACTAGAAGATATGCTTTAATAATTTTCTTCAAGAGGTTTTATCATGAAAGCAGTATTTTAGCATTGATGCGTGTCCAAACGAACAGACAGACAGACATACGTACATTTCTAAATTTGATTGAAATGTATTTTTTACATATTCCTAGACACCTGCAAGAATTTCTTTCACATAAATCTAAAAAGCACAGACACGTTAGATTTACATTCTTATTATATGTATAGATGAAAAAAACAAGACGATAACATTTATTATACGTTCTGTTATTCAGGTATAAATAATAAACAATGTAAGCTCATCTATTTGTCTTTGTTTAAAACATGGCCTAGTTCTCGAACGGTTAAGACTTGACACATTGACGACATCTAACCCCCTCCGATACAATAGTCCGGCGGACTCGATGACGTCATTCTTATAACAACTCTTCGAGATCACCTCAAAACTATGGAGCTATTCGTAGATTGAGAGGCTCTTGACATATACGAGTCTAAGCAACGATACTTCATTGACCTTCCTAGACAAGATTCCTTGTCTTTTTATAAAAGTTTCTTGCCGGTTCTTCTCGATGACTGGGTTGTTTTCTGAATCGGTGGTAGCTTTGACGTTCATAAGCGCCTTCTCAGGGCTTAAATGAAATAAAGGATATTTTGATTTCTTAATCATGTAGTGTTCTTTTGGTTTTTAACAGGCGACCTCTTCCAGTTTCACATGTGTCAATGTAGTAATATGGCGTTATAAATTTCTATACAATTCAGATCCATTTCTGGCGGTTTGATATTGTAAATTGTAAATTCATCAGAGTCATAGAAACACTTAAGAATGTGCAAACAATTTTTTAAGTAAAACTTCTTACGGGAACGCACTGAAATTGTTATCCGTAAACTTTTTGTGTGGCGAAAAGTGATGGGTGTGAACACTGTGTCGGGTAGAGTCGGAGTAGTGTCTCGCTCGCCTTGGGATATTGGAAAACAATAAGACACGCTCTTGTCGCTTTCTTTTTAAAGGTTCTATCGCGTGTGTACTTCACACATTTCTTTTCGCAGATGATTTTAACATTTTTTTAAATTTTAAATTTCAGTTATATTTTCTTAGATATTCATTGGAATGATATGCTATAAAGGTCACCTATGATCTACATTAATTGCCCAACGAACTATTTTTAATACGTTTTAGAAAAAAATACTACATTGGTTGAAATAGCGTCACCAAAAAACGAATTATTTTTAAATAATATCTTAGAAAGTAGACAGATAAGGAGCTAGTTTCGAGGCAAAGATATATACAATTTCATTTAAACCTAATGTACTTTTCAGTAAAATATTGACATTGACAAATCCACGTACCACGGCTGGATCATTTGAAAGAACTACAATAGTGACGTCAGTTCAACGTTCTATCTGACGAATCTATTTTCAATGGCAATAAAGAACATATATTTTACCTCTTCATTAATAGCAAACTGTAGAAGACAAACTTAATCATCACCACGATATAGACTGGTGAACACAATAGTAAAAGCATCTACGTGACAGGATACGGTAGCAACTGATCTTGAGACCTTACCATACTGAAGCGTGTGACTAACATTTTTAATCCATACAGAGAAACTCATAAGCCTGAGTTTCTAAAATTTAGTTGAACATACACGTGGCCTCTACGCTTTCATTGTCACTACTAGCAGAAACAAAGACCATTTAATATTTAAAAGTTAAGAGCGCAACGACCTATGTACTGTTGAGTCATATTCCCAAGGTGCTAACAATATTACGATCCATCACAAACTATGTGAATTATATCACAATAACGAAAGAAACCGTACAGTCCGTTTGTGTGAAGTTGACTATTGTGATTCTAGCAAACGGTCAAGGAAGTCCCTCATTAATACATTATAATGACGTTCAAGTTTAACATAGCTTCAACGAGTGCAGTTTTGTTCAGCTGGCCTTAATGAACACGCTTTCCCCGGCACGACTCATGGAGTACAGTATAAAATTGTTTCCGAATTTTGGTGATATAAAATTCATATAAAACCCCATCATTTTCACCTGTCTGTAAGTATAAGTATAGCGTGTCCGAACAGGGTGTCGATGGACCTAGGTGGAACCCTTACAACTGAGCCAGAGCTTCCGGCGAAACATGGTGCCAGGATTTTTTCTAAGGTTTTTCTAAAAAACCTACCGTCAAGTATACGTCGGTGTGCTCCGGCAGCTGCATTTCAGAGCCAGTCGTTTCTAGATTTAGCGTGTTTACCATATTAAACCACATAGTCATTTAACATGTGTAGAGATTGTGGTCAGACGCGAAAACAATAGTACTGACTCAGACCAAAAATGTATCTCAATGTGCTGATATTGAACCTTTTGTAGTATTACAGAAATTAGAGGGCGAGGTCTACGCTATTTTCACGGGTTTCATAGAAAATAATTGCATAAAAATAATAGTCTCTAAAGGTAGGCAAAAAAGACCTCTTCCCGAGAGGAAGGCGTGGTCTTACTGGACTTCATCGTATGTCGTTAATTCAATAATATTAATCCCATTGGTACATGCTGTGACCCGAACCGGAGCCTCTAAGGGGCGAGATATAGTGGACAATGGTAGCATGTCCGTTCAATGGATGAGTTTTTTTAACTATTATCAGATACATTAATTTACGTCAACAATATTAAAATCTGTCTATAGCCTTTTCATTCTTCTGTCTCTAGAGACACAAACGTAATAATTATTACTTCAAACCTAATCTTTCTGGATATATGTACAGTTGAATAAAAAGGAAAGCCAATTAAAATAAATCAATTTTATATTCTTTTATTTTTGTGGCAATCAATTTTCTAGTAGATTATTACTGCTATTGCCGAGTAGGGAATGATATTACAAGTTTCTTGATATAATTTCAATGAACTAACAAGATGGTGGCCCTCTTGCTACTACTTTCCAGGGAGTTTTTGTGGCATGTCAGTTTTTGTCCATGTTCCAATCCATCGTGCATCCATGCTCAGAATGTTATTATTTCCCATCCACTTGGTTTGTGCCCAATAACTAAACTATATTACGTAAAACACATCCAACGTTACAAAATATAGAATCAATTAACGCTCGATTATAAATAAAATGTAAAATTCACTACATGACATTCCAAGATCCCGCCAAAAACTCTTTAAAATCGTTATTACTTTTATATACAAAAAATATTTATATATAGTGGAAACATCGCCATTTTTAAAATTACAAGAAACAAAGAACACATTTAACAAAACTGTGTAAAAAAACTATTAAAATTAATATATCAACTTTCGACATCCGCAGCCTAGGCGCATGCAAACTTTCATTCAATTTATTTGTTACGTTTCGAAAACGCAATGCAACAAAACGAACGACTTTCCTTTTTGCACATTCATATCAATCATTTTTATTGTGTTCGAACCGTTTTAAAAATACATGAGTTGTAATAAAGATTCTAATAATTATAAAGAAACTGTTCATTTTATAGTGCTTTATAGGATTTATCGTCTGACGACAATTTCATCTGATGTTAAACGACGACGTTATCTTAGATGGTAAACACGCTAAACCTAAAGGGGGCTGGCCCTCTAATGCGCGTGCCGGAACACACCAACAGGTGTTTGGCTACAGATTTTCCACTCGAGGGTGGTAGTTAGCCAGGAGGACTCACAAAAAGCCCTGCCACCATGCTATGGTTTATTAAAAAGCCCTGCGATAAAAAAGATCTTGAATCTATAGGGTTTTGTAGTCGCAGCGACATTTACGTAATAATTCTAACTAATATTATAAAGGCAAAATTATGTTTGTTCACGCTTTCACACTTTACTCAAGCGATTTTCGTGGAATTTTGAGAGTAAACTGTCAGAGTTACGAAAAAAAAAGATTAATCCAAAAGGATGTACTATTCCCGGTGGACCGTCAAATCTACATTAACAAGAGCGAATCCCCAAACTAAAACTAGTGATTTATGTTAGTACTAGCTTCTGCCCGCGACTTCGTCCGCGTGGAATAGTTACTTTGGGCTAACTAACACGCAGCGAAAGCTCTGAAAAGAAAAAAACTGCGATTTTGAAACATTCTTCATTGGTGCTTCGCTCCTATAGTTCTTAGTCTGATGATATACAGCCTATAGCCATCCTCGATAAATGAGCTATCTAAGACTGAAAGAATTTTTCAAATCGGACCAGTAGTTCCTAGAGATTACCCCCTACAACGACACAAACTTACAAATTCACAAATTTTACCTCTTTATAATACTGCAAACAAAAATGTCAAAATTTATGATTAGCAATAGGTACTTCAGGCCCAACCACCAGAAAGGGTTCTTGCCCGGTATTTCTGGCTGCCTGGAACACAACACATTACTAGCGGAAAGTTTGAAAGATGCCAGAACACATGAGAGGCAAATTACAGTCTGCTGGATAGACCTTGAAAACGCATTTGGTTCTGTACAGCATGAACTGATGATCTTCGCCCTGAAGTGGTATAATTTTCCTACTGTAGTTATCGACATAATCACATCTTATTATTCACAACTACAATTTGCCATAGCAGCCAACAAGGAACACACAGAACCATTGCATTATAATGTAGGACTGTTCCAAGGCTGCTGCTTGTCACCAATAGCTTTTAATATAATTATAAATATTCTTATAGACAAGTTAATAAGTCATGAGAAAAAATGGGGCTATCGGTTTAAAATAAACAATAAATACACAGAGTCCATCTTAGCCTTTGCAGACGACCTAGCAATAATGACACGAAATCCAAAACAATGTCAGGTGTTATTAACTGAAGTAGATGAGTTTTGTACATGGACTGACGGACTGAGGGCAAAACCAAGTAAATGTCACTGTCTATGTCTGGGTAGACGAAATACCAAATATACCTCTTATGACCCGGGACTCTCAATAGGAGGTCAATGTGTCACCACGATTGCTGAAGCAGTGCCTTTCAAATTCCTTGGTAGAAAGATTGACTACAAAGGACGTACACCATCCTTAGAGGCAATTGTCGATAATTTTCTAAATGACTTAAATAAGGTAGACCAACAACCATTAAGCAATATTAAGAAAGTTTGGATATACGACAACTATCTTACGTCACGTCTGACTTGGTCCTTTCTTGTATATGACATTGGTAAAACCCTCCTGGCAAAACTAGATGCAAATGTCATAAAGATATTGAAGCTATGGCTCGGAATTGCACATTCAGCTGACCCCTCAACTCTATTTAGGGATCAAAACAGTTTTGGGATGAAGTAAAGAAACCATCGGAACTCTATAAACACCTCAGAGTGACCAAAATGCATCTCTTGGGACAATCCCAGGACGAAATAGTGTCATCACTCCCAAAAGATAAATGTGTTACAGAGCTTGAGTCAAGACTTCAATTCCACAAACAATTTATGGCAGGAGCACAATTTAATAGAGTCGGACTGGGTTCTGCAAAGAAAAAGGAAGACCGAGAAATAATAAAATCCTTTCTACAACAAGATGAAAATGATAATTATAAAGTGCACGCAATGAATTTAGAAATGCAAAGTGAGTGGTTAAACTTAGGTGAGTTCTGCATCCCGTTAGCCCTGAAATGGCGCACCCTACTTTATGATTGGTCTCCTGCCCTATTAAAATTTTATCTTAATGCCTTCCAAATGACCCTCCCAGATCAAAGTAACCTAGTAAGATGGGGAAAGCCTCTGAAAAATCTTGCTTTACTTTGGTGAGGCAGTAGGTACTGCTAGGCACTTATTGGTAGGTTGCAAGGTGCTGCTTGATAGGGGCTATTACTCACGCCGACATGATAGAGTTCTTGAAATCATACGTGAAGCAGTAAGTCTTTCAGTAGCTAGAGCCCAAAAAGGATTGACCACAAATGAACGACAAATTAACTTTGTAAAGGATGGCTCAACTGTAAACTCTAAAAGCAAGCCTCTCTCAATCCTAGGTACTGCACCTGACTGGACTATTTTAATGGATACGTATGACAAGCACTATAAAATCCCAAGGATGTTGGTGTTTCGTCATCCAGACCGGACATATTCCTCTTCTCTAGACACACAAAACATGTAATACTAGTAGAGCTTACTGTACCGTGGGAAACCAACATTCCTAAAGACCACACAATCAAATTAAATAAATATTACGAACTAACAAATGAACTAAGTAAAAATGGCTATGTGGTTAAGTTATACGCGGTAGAAGTAGGAGCGAGAGGTATACCAGCAAAATCTCTCTACAACCTTCTGAAGGACCTTGGCCTGTCGAGAACTGCAGTAAGTTCTATTTTAGAACGAGTATCAAAGGCTGCACTAACAGGTTCCTACCAAATTTGGCTAGGCAGGGCGGGAAACTCGAGCAGTGAAGGTGAGCGTTGATGCGCATCTCAAAGGGGGCCTCCTTAAACCTACACCTGGTCGCAAGTCCTGGGAACTGCTCTAGTTTCTCCCTCTCCACACATGACCCGGCACCCGCACGGAATCCATAAGCAAGAGTCGCTCTCTTAGAATAGAAGAATAGATTAGTATATTATTATTAGTATAGATAAACGTATAGCCCCGATCACAGACGCATTGTCAAGTACGAAGATAATTCTAACGTAAAGGCCATAATGACCATGGCATTAACCTACAAAAATTCAGCAGTCAATCCCCTCTACATTAATTAACTTTTTTATAAATGCATATACGTCGCATTTCTCTATTTTAACATTTAAGTATCCCACAAGTGGGCATGAGCATTCCCCCAAAGATAATTGTATACATATGAGACGCATTTCGAATTATTTTGATATCGAATGTTTAGGAAGCGTCCCAACAGCGGCATTTAAAATCGGTCTCCGTACTGAATTAATAGGCACTTAGCTGTAGAAGAAATATAACGCTATGGCTCGGTGACAATGTGTTAAAAAACCGTGACCAACGATGTAATTTCAAATCCTATTATTATACTAAACATTCATGAGAGGAATTATCGTAAAGCTTTTTCCAGTTTGTTGCCCAAAACTTGTGGTAGGATTTTGTTGAATGTCCACTTATGTAGCAGCCAAACACCTATGATCGTGACCCAGCAGCTGCACTTGAGAGCCAGTTCCTTTAGGCTTAATGTGGATAGATATATTGTGCATACATTTTACTTTTGTATTGTTTATATTTTATGGATGACAAATTTAACCGGTTCAATGTTATAGCTGCTTTCACCATCACGGTATTTCTATTCCATTAACACCTGAACCTAGTTTAGCTGATCATTAAGGAAGTGGTCGAATAATGCTCAAAGCATCTCTGATCACTAAGGAAGTGGTCGAATAATGCTCAAAGCAATCTAGTTCAACTATTGACATGAAAAAGTTGTGATTATTACCGAAGGTTACCCACAGCATAATTAAGGATTGGACAAAATTTCTCTCCATATTTATATACACACTAGCAACCGCCCGCGACATCGTCTGCATTTGTTGCCACCATATATTATCTTCATGTAATTCTAACGCAATATAGAGCACACGCCGAGATATATCTCAAGATGACAAGATTTAACTTATTTGATACTTGTCATTGTATTTTGATTAATTTAAACGATATATTTATTAATTATAGAGTATGTATTATTCAAGTTATATACAGTAGTGGTCGTATAATTAGGAACACTACCAACGGTCCTTGACATTATGTAAGATACTTCACCGCAATCATTTTTCTTTTGAAATTAAATAATAAATAGGACAACAATATATTCAAATTTATCATTTATTAAAAAAACAATATAAATCCCACTACACAAGTGCAGTTTCAATATTACATCACGGACAAACATTTAAATCAGTTTTAAGGTATGAACAATAATGGTCACCTAATTAGAAACAACAACAAAAAAGTATAAAAGATGATATTTTTTTAAGTATTAGTATTGTTATTTACAAAATATAATATTTACGAATATAACATTTACGAATATTTAGTTATAATTAATATTTAGTGGCGTATCCCTTATTTTCAATAACAGCACTGCAACGACGTGGCATTGATTCAATCAATTTCATACATTTTTCTAGGGGGACTGAATTGCTTGCTTCACATGCACAACATGCTTCAACAAATGCTTCATATAGTTCGTTTTGACTGATGTTACGTTTGTTTGAGACTTTCTTGTTAAAAATATACTAGAGATTTTCTATCGGGTTCAAATCCGGACTATTTGCTGGCCAGTCTAAAACGGACATACGTTGTTCGCTAAAGAAACATTTGACGCTATTGCCCATGTGTTTAGGGTCATTGTCATGCTGAAGATCCAGGTTATAGGCAAGTGATCGTCCGAATAGGAAATCATTGTGTGCTCTAAGATATTTTCGTATTGCCATTGATCCATTGTACCTTCAATCTTCCGAACGGGGCCAACTCCACATCCGGAAAAACACCCCTAAACTTTAATGTTACCGCCACCGTGTTTGACTATACTCCTTGTGTATTTATAATTAAAAGCATTGTTTACAGGACGTCTAAGATAGCGCTTTCCATAGGAATTTACCATATTTATTTTTGTTTCATATGAAAATAATACTTTTTTTCCATTCTCGTACCGTCCAATTAACATACTTTTAGCGAATAATAATCGCTTCTCTCGGTGTTGCTTGGTAAGAAGCGGTACCTTTCGAGAGATTCTTCCAAACAATTTAGCTTCCACTAATCTTCTCTCCTCTCTTCTTC